>CM062819.1:1524105732-1524292452 GCA_031772625.1 Pinus tabuliformis | reverse complement strand
AAAATCGAAGTGGGATGTACTGGAGAAACTTGTCAAGAGTTTAACATAAAAGGTTGGAAATCTTGAAATTAAGAACAAGAACCTTTCCATACAAAACGCTCAAGTCAACAATCATGGCTATAACCCTCAATATAGAAGGCCTCCACTGCATCTACTTCCAAGGGAAATAAAGGAACAACTTGATGATATCCCTCATCCTTTACACTTGGAAGATGGTCTTGATGAACAATCATCGGATACACAAGAGATGTAGGGAAATATGTATTTTGATTTTACATAAGAAGGATATGAGAATATGGCTCACCAAGAGGCCAGCCATGATAGAGAAGGAACAACAAAGGGAAGCTTCTCCCCAAGTTGTTCCCCCAGTACTGAATAAAGGGAAGGGTAAGCTTAATCATGACCCGTCCAACATAAAAGTCTCCTCTAATGAGGAAAGAATTAGTTCAGAGGGACACATAGAAAAAGAGACCTATTCTGCCAAAAATTTCCAATGGCAAGGAAGAAGGAAGAGAGCTGGGAGGTACAAAAAAGGTCCAACTTGCATTGAATCTCTAGAAGGAGCTTGAGAAGGTAAAAATTAATGTTCCCCTGACTGAGCTTCTAAAGAAGCCTATTTATAAAGCTCAGGTCTCTCAATTTATGCATCCCTCTATCCCAGCACCAGCCCATGATAGTTTAAACCTCCAGGAGGAAAGACCAATGGTCATTTTTAGGTCGCATGTGGAAGAGTTGGATCCTTATACCATGCCTTTTTATGTGAATTTTGTGATCCATGAAATTTTTCTACATAACTTCAAACTGGACTCAGGAGCTTCCCACAACCTCATGCCATTATCAGTAATGGAACTGCTGGGTTTGGAGATCACTTGACAATACAAAGACTTGTACTCCTTTGACTCTAAGAGAGTCAAGTGCTTAGGCATGATAAAGGATCTAGTGGTAAACTTGGCTTAGATCCCAGTGAAAAGTGTGTTAATGGATATAGTGGTGGCTGGTATACCTCCTCGTTTTGGAATTCTCTTATCCAGATCTTGGGGTTCCAAGGTGGGTGGCTCTATCGAGCTAGATATGACTTATGCCACCATTCCCACTTTTGGAGGTGAACAAAGAAGGTTGTATAGAGAATCTTGGTTTTTGAAAGCCATGACCCCAACTAAAAGCTCAGAAAACTCCCTAATACATCAATGACATCTCCTACCTATTCTTAGAATAAGATGAGAACCTATTAGAAGAAGCATCAGTGCACCTGACAAGGAAGTTGAAATACCAGCATTTAAATGAAAATGAAGTATGGAAATTGTACTTCAATGGCGCAAACTCGAAAGAGGGAAATGGATCTGGAATATTGTTGGTATTCCTAAAAGGCAACATGATACCCCTCTTATTGGGATGGGGTCCCCTGGGTCAGTTTTGGGTTAAAAACCCAAGTTTTGATGTAAAGTTTGATAAAAAGATGTAAAGTCTCCACGAATTGTGGATGCAGAGCGCGTAGTTAGTTAGGAGTCAAAAAGGGTTTTTGCCCTCGCTTATGTAAAGTTGAGTCGATTTTTGAGATCTACCCATGGTCCACAGACCATGGGATTGTATAAATAGGCGTGTCTTAGAAAGTCTAAGGCAAATCTATGCTTTTGTCTATGGGTAAGATGAATGGAGTCTTAGAGAGTTAGTGTAAATACGTAAGTCTTAGAGGGGTAAAAGGCTCTGTAGCTGAGTGCGCAGAGGCCTAGAGTAGTGTCCGTCGCTAAGTGAGCAAGGAAGTTTTGAGTCTGTAACCTTGTACTGAAGATCAATAAAGAAGACTATTGGAGTAATTCATATGTTTTATATGTTTCCTTCTGTTGTTTATGTTTGCAATATATGTTTTCATGAGATAATGTCTTTATGAAATAATGATGTATTGATCCGAAAATCTACTATATAAGTCTTATATTATTGAACGCAATACATGTTAAGTGTTTACACGAAGGCTATAATACTTTCTTTTAAGTTTATTATGAACTTAAGCAAATATGTGTGGATTTGATCTAAGGCTAGTCTATGATGCGCATAATTAGATAACCTATTTGTTAAAGGTCCACAAAATTCGATCATAGACCTTCGCGGAGGTCTAGAGGCCATTTGAAGGAAACTACAGTGCCAAGTCCTAAGGGCTTAGAGATCTGCGCGAAGGCAGATCTAGGACATAAAAAGGACATCACACTGATCTCTGGATGCGGAAACTTGGTTCCAACATCCCCCCATACTGCTTCAGGTGAGACTTTAGTCTGCGCTATGCAGGTCGATGCCGAAAGGGCCAGTAGTGTAGGGTTTTGTTTGGCACAACTAACTCTGAACCTGGGTTAGGACCCACTAATCCAACAAATGGTTCCATTTTCAGGACAAAGATCTACATAAAGGGATGTGTGATGTTGCATCACTGAAATGTGACCAAAAACAAAATTGAGAAGTGGCTGGATAGAAATATCCATGAATTCGCGGTGCAGGAAAACAGGAATCCACACCTGTGAAAAGAAAAATGGTTGGACAGATATTGGTACACAGAAACACACGAAATTTTCTTTTGCACCTTCCTAATCGAGCTATACGAGCGGATATCTAAATTGGTAGATGACCAAGAAAGGTGGAGACTTGATAGTCCAATAGTGTGGACTTCGAAACTAGTGCGGAGGTTGGAAGCTTTTGAAGATAAGATCGCACGGGTTGTTGATCATTGGCTTAATTGAGTCATGGGAGGATTTGTGACAGAGTTCGCGGTTGATACCTTAGTCAACTACAGTGAAGCAGAGTGACACTTCTTCAAAGGACCACAAGGTAAGTATCTAAGATCTTTGAATACCTGGATTAAGATGTTGTTGTGTGAAAAATGGGTTATGCCATTTCCTTGATGTTCGGAGCTACGTGAAGTGGAAAGCTTTTCAGAGATCGAGGGAAAATAGGTCCTAAATATAGCTTATTGATTAGGCCTCCTTCGAGCGACGACGAGGGAACGGTACAGGCTTCACCGCGGAGTGTTGTACAACTAATAAGGCAGGGTTTTCCACGAACTCATCATCCATCCACTCCACCTCCACCTTCACCTCCACAACATACAACTTTGCCCACACCACCACCACCATCGCCATTCAACATGTTGAATACAATGAAGTTGCCAGTTTTCAAGGGTATAGGGAGTGAGGATACGAATCAATTTTGGTTTGTTGTGGATGTTGTGTGGATAGCGCAACAAGTTACGGATGATAATATGAATAAGGTGTAGTTGGTTACCGCTCTGCAAGATCGCGCACTGACATGGTATATCAAGTACTACACTGATAATCCTTTGGAATCGTTAGTAGACACTAAGGTCACTTTGGAAAAAGAATTCAGTAAACCTAAGTCTGACTCGCAATTAGTATTTGGGTTTAAGTAAATCATGATGAGGAATGGTGAAATGCCCTTGAAATGTGTGATCCGCAAAGCTAATATGCAGCTCATAGATAATCAGCACCACGATTGGTTTATAGCCTTGTTCCTGCCCCACCCGAGGATTGTTTTATCATATCAGAAGATAGGGACTCAGGCGGAAGCCCTGGAAAGTTGCGATGAGATTGCATGAAATGCTTATTTAGGACTCATTTTTCAGAGTTCAACAAATTCATTCGCAATTACAGAACCTTTTCTTGGAACTGCAGAGCTTGAAAAAACAAAAGGAGGCTAGGCCGGAGGTGCGTGAGGAAGTTTGGTGCCTCAAGTGTAAGAGTGAGGGGCATGATAAAGATCACTTCCCTGTCTTCGCGAATTATATCACGGGGGGGACCAATGCCTATGAGGCAGGAAGCTTCAGCAGGACCAAGTACGAGACCGATACTATGGTGCGCTATTTTTTGGGTGGCCGAAAAACATGTAACAAATAACTGTCATTTGCTACAAATGTTTGTGTAGACACCACAACAACTGTTCTGCGATTTCTGCAAATAGGTGGGCCATGATGAGCTCCATTGTCATAGCTATGAATTGATGATGGAAAGAATTCCTACCTATCGAATGCAAGCAGAAACTCAACCTCCAAATCAGGGCGTTGGGGGAGCATGCGGAGGATATCAGGGGCGCGGATGAGGCCGAGGAGGAGGAGGACCTGGTAAAGGTCGTGGACATATTATTTTCTATAATTGCGGGACACCAGGGCACTACGTGTGGAGTGTCAAAATTAGACGTGCTTGTCATGTCAGTACTACACTTAGTTTGACCATACGATAGAAGAATGCCCTATGTTGATAGCTAAGATGCAAGAGAAGAAGGCACAACCTTAGCACCCTACACAGAACTTACAGATGATGAGTGCTGAGCCCTGCGAGGAGGATCCCAATGTGAATATCGTACTGAGAAGTGAAATCATGACCGGTGACGATAAAGGAAAACAACCTGAAGAGAATGGGTGGGTTTGCAAGGCTCGAGAGAAGGAAGTTGGCTTTGATCTAGAACACGCAAAGGAGACAATTATGGAAGAGAAGAAAATCTTTGTTGCGACGTCTACCTCAGGAAGTCAAGACAAACTACCAAAAACCAGGGCACCCACAGAGATTGATCCCTCTATACTCACCACATTCCTGGAAACCTGTATGAAACTTTTGTGTGATAGTAATGCTGTGAGGGGCTTATAGGAATTGATAAACAGTTGTGCTTGTAAAGAAAATGCTCCTGATGGGCACCATGTAGTCAGAAAGATTGGTAAACATAAGGCAAGAATAAGGCGCGAGATGAGGCTCACCGTGCAAGTAGGAGACTATGAGATGGACCATGTTATTTTGGATCTGAGGTCTGATGCGAACATTTTGCCTAAACAAAAATTAGAGAGAATGGGGAGACCTGCACTGCAATGGTCTTTGATTCAACTGAGGATGGTGAACGAATAGAATAGTATCCCTATGGGGTGACTACATGGAGTTACCGTAGACATAGAAGGTGCGAGCGTGCTAGCTGATTTTGAAGTGATAGAAATCATTGATGACAACAATCCATACCCCACGCTCCTTGGAATTGACTGGGCCATTGATATGAATGGAGTCATCAACTTGAAAAAGCGGACAATGTCGTTTGAAAGGAAATCGCTCCACGTTGTAGTACTGTTGGACCCTGTAGAAGGATCGCACTATACTGAACCGATCCGCGACTATGAAGAAAGTGATGATGATTTGGATAAAATCTACAAAATTACAGCGTGAGACCAAGATTGGATTAATCTGACAGCTGAGGGACGGATTGCATGGGACCGCAAAATCTCATGTGCCTCAGATTTAGATGAAGAATTGGAGCATTGGCAGAATTAGTTGCATGAAGTATCTACGCTGCGCTGTAACATGATGACTAAAGCACTGCATTGTGTGTCATCAGAGGTAAGAAATTTACCCTATTACAATGGTTTAACTGATTTAGATAATTTTTTGGATGCCTTTGAAAGAGAAGTACCTGAGGATCGTCGCTTTCAAGCGCTGGATTTGGCACTGTGCGCTATGCCCGCACAGTGGTAGGGTACGCACAAAGACAGCTTTGATGAATGGCACGATTACAAGAGGATGATGAGGTTGTAATTTGGTCGTTCGAAGGTATGATTAACCGAGAAATATGATGGGATAAATGATCCACGTGATCATTTGGCAAGATGAAATAAGGTCTACGAAACCGAGCCATAGCCAGAGTGGGTGCACTTATTCTATCATACTCTGGATATAATCCCCATGAATTGGTACCTGGAAACAAAGCTCCGCCATGGCACCGCGAAGTGGGATATATTAAGGGAAGGATTTCTGATGACCTTCAGTTTTGAGGATGGGTTCGAAAGCATTGATGAAGCTCTGCAGGAGGTAAAGGTGTGATATTCAAAATTCCGTAGGATCCTTTGGAGTTGGTTCAATTAGATTGGAGCACCCAGCTACTCCATGCGCTGGAATGCTATAATGTGACTGTTGAGGGGGAGGATGAAGATCCAAGAAATATTAATATCCCAGAGGCCGAAGGCCATTGTGAGGTTGAAGGTCCATAAATAGAAAATTTGGACATCACCGCGCCGCTAAAAACCAGGCAAGTGAACATTGACACTGAAGCAGAACTGAAATTTGTGAATATCGGAGATTACTAGGATGATGAGACAGTGGATAAAGTTGTTGAGTTACTCCGTGACTACCAGGATATTTTTCCTACAAAATTTTTGGACTTAAAAGGCATCATAGGTGACTTGGGAATGATGAAAATTACCTTGAAGCTAGACGCAAAGCCTATTAAGCAGAGGCCATATCACCTTAATCCCAAATACAAGGAAAAGGTTCGCTTGGAGTTGGACAAGATGCTTGAGGTGGGCATTATCCAACCTGTGGAGGGATCTGATTGGGTGAGCCCAATGGTGGTCCAAGAAAATAAACAAAAGGGAGAAATACAAATTTGCGCAGATATGAGGAAGCTTAATGATGTTTGCATCCATGATCCTTTTCCAACGCCTTTTACTAATGAGGTACTGGATAATGTTGGAGGGCAAGATGCCTACTCATTCACTAATGGATTCTCTGGGTACCATCAGATTAAGATCACGCCAGAAGACAGGAGAGAAACAATCTTCACGATAGAATGGGGTTGTTTCCAGTATACGGTAATGCCATATGGACTCAAGAATGCACCGACGATATTCTCTCACGTAGTCATCACGACTTTCAAGGAAGTCATTCACAAGTTCTTGGAGGTATATTTGATGACTGGACAGTGTTTGGGTTAGTAAAGAACCATGTAGCTAGTCTATGCCTAATGTTGGATATGTGTCGAAGATATCAGATCATGCTAAACTTGAAGAAGTGCTTATTATGTGTCCCCTTTTGGATTTTGCTGGGTCATGTGGTGTGTAAGCAAGGACTAATGGTGGACCCTGCCAAGATCGAGGCCCCAAGGAGTGTCAAATAGTTGCACGCAACGTTGGGCCATACTGGATATTATTGAAATTTCATCAAGGCTTATGCTCAGATTACCGCACCTATGGAGAAGATATTAAAGAATGACGCTACATTTTGTTGGGATGAAGAATGTCAGCGCAGTCTAGATGTATTAAAGGAAAAGATGGTCATCGTGCTGATCTTGGTCTTTTGGGATTGGAAGAAGGAATTCCATGTGCACGTTGATGCCTCCTATATTGCATTGGGAGCAGTGCTGATACAAGCCGGTGAAGGAGAGATGGATCACCCTATAGCCTTTACGAGCAGGAAATTATCAAAGGATCAGTAGAATTACTCAATGACATAGCATGAAGGATTGGCTATGATGTATGAGCTGAAAAAAGTTCAAACACTATCTGTTGGGAGGAAATTTCAAGATGTACACAAATCAATCCCTACTTGAAATACCTAGTCAATAAGCCTGTGTTGGGGGGGAAATATGCAGATGGTTGTTATTTCAAGAATATGACTTTGAGGTAATTGTGAAGCTAGGAAGGTTGAATACTGGACCTAACCATTTGTCGCGAATTGAAATAGGGGAGGAGCCTACTAATTTGGAGGAAGTCTTGCTCGATGTGCAGCTCTTCGTGGTGCGGGTAGCGGATAACAATTATGTAGATATTATCCACTCTTTGACTACAGGGACAACTCCAGAAGGATATACCAATCAACAAAAGAAGGAGCTGGTGGTGTGTGCTATATATTTTTTGGTGACTCACCGAACATTTGTATAAGATGGGCATTGATGAGATACTATGATGGTATGTATGTAATTTCGAATGAAGTAGCATCCTCGTTGAAGCTCATGGAGGGGCTGCATGAGGACATTATTTAGGAAAGGAAATGACACAGAATATTTTGTGCGCAAGATTGTGGTGGCCTACGCTGCATAAAGATTGTAAAGCATATTGTAGGGCATGCGATGCATGTTAGAGAATGAGCAGACCATCGTGGAGGGATGAGCTGCCATTGAACCCTCATGTGTCATTGCATCCATTTGAGAAATGGGCAATTGACTTTATAGGACAGATTCAGCCCCTAGGCAAGAAAACAAGTGCGCGCTATATCATCACCGCGAGGGAGTATCTGACCAGATGGGCAGAGGCACAGCCTGTGAAGGATTGTATAGGGGCCACAACAAAAAATTTCTTGTTTGAGTATGTCTAGCCAGATTCGGCTGCCCAAAAGTATTGATCAGCGATCGCGGTACGCACTTCCTCAATGAGGCAATCAACACAGTGACCGAAAGTTCCAGGTTTATCATCAGAAGAGCACACCGTATCATCCTTAGGCTAATGGGAGAGTTGAGGTCTTTAATAAGATCTTGGAGAATTCATTGACGAAGGTTTGCAATGCACAATAGAATGATTGGGATGTGCGCGTACTGACAGTATTGTGGGCGTACAAGACTACTTGCAAAAAGCTAACATGCCATACACCTTTTCGATTGATCTATGGCGTAGAAGCTGTGATGCCTATGGAATATATCGTGCCTAGTCTAAAAATAGCATATTTCATAGGAATGGCAGACCACGGAGCCTTGGAAGAACGACTCGTATAGCTGATGTAGCTCGAAGAAGATAGGTTCTTAGCTGGATTCCATTAGAAAGTACAAAACAAGCGTGAAAAAGCATGGCACGATCGACACATCAAGTTGTGCACATTCAAGGTAAATGAATTGGTTTTATTATATGATAGTAACTTCACTAAGTTTCCAAGAAAGTTTTAGATGCACTAGTTGGGGCCATATGTCATCAAAGAGATCACAGATGGAGACGCAGTTCAACTCACAAATTTGAATGCAGAACCTTTTCCGGGAAGGGTAAATGGAAGTCAATTGAAGCCATATACAAGAGATCTGGCTCAATGAATATATGATGGAAGGATAGTCTTAACACTCTAGGGAGCTGCAAGGGAGCGCGGGACTATAAACTACATTGTCCATATTGAAGGACTATGCAATAAGAATACTGCGTGCAAAAGGGTGATGTTATAGTATCAGAAGCTGTGCAAAGGGAGTTGTGCTATGAAACAAGATACCGCCCAACACAACCAGAAAGTGACTGTTAGAGTCACTGTTCATGATTTGACGGCCAGTAGATGGTTAAGAGGAGTTTGTGGGTAGCATTTAAGGCTAAAATATTTGAAGATCTGTTGCCAAACAAGCATTAATGATCGAATTTTGGGGGAATGGTCGGATTTGAATTCAAAATCCCCTATAAATTATGTGTGTTGGTCCAACAACAAACACTTTGAACACTTAGAGTTTTTGAGCCAAGTTTCTTGTTTATTATGAGCCGCTCGTTCTTTGAGGATTTGGTCATGAGCCCTGCATTTGGCAATTTGCCCATGTTAAATTAGAAATTTATCCTACAAACCATGTTGTGTCCGAGCCCTGCTGAAACTGTGAGCACTGAGGGAGACATTGCATCTGAAGGAGCTACTCTAGATGTGGTGAGTATGGAAGCTCTGGATCCTATGCCTACAGTGCCAATGTTTCCCAGGCTGAAGCCCACTCCTGCTAAAGAGACCCAAAAACAAATAAAGACAAACAGAAGAGGTCAGTTCCAGTGTGCAAGTTTCCCAGGAAACATGCTGCCACTCAAAAGAAGAAGAAGGACAAGCAGCCTGAGAAGGTTGTGGATTTGGAATTTGAACAAGACACTGAGGATATAGACACTAAGGGAGTGAAGCCCATCACCAAATTTCCTGAATATATCCCTCTGCAAAAAGGGAAGGTGAAGGTCCCCAAGGACCCAGACTTGGACAAGTTCCTCATTCACATGCCCCTATTGCTGGAGAAGATAACTTTTGAAGGACTGTGCCTTGCACGAGTTCCCCTGTTAAAAATGGAGGATTGGGACCTGGCTGACCATGAGCAGTTCCCTCACCTTGTGACAGAAAATTATATGAGGCGCATGTATTACCGAGACTCAGGTGTCACTGAGTTGGAGACAGTTGAATGGATCCGCGGAGTGGAACAATCTAGGTTGTTGAACCTGTTATGGGTGCCCCACTACCACCGCACTAATATTAACACCACCTGTGTGCGAAAACTACTTACTCTAGTGCACGATGGGTGCTTATGGCTTGGCGCACCTATACCCATCACAGATATGCTCATCCATAGGATCACACACCTGTCGCATGAGGGTTTGAATTCGGCCAAGGAGTTTGGCAGAAAGACAGGCGAGAGAGACTTGGCAGAGAAGATGAAAAAGAAGTTTGAGCTTATCAAGAAGCCGCGCGACTATTCCATCACGTCCATCAATGATCCCGTGGTGCAGATTGCCACCCAAATACTGGCTAGAAAAGTTATGAGGAAGTGTTGCACGGATGAGGTTTCGACGCCTGTGATATCATTGGCTGCACAATGCACGGAGGGTGTGCAATTTAACTGGTCACAGTATTTATGCAGTGAATTTCTTGTAAATTGTCTCGAGGTCCAATATGAGAGCAAGCCCTTCCATTACGCGTCATTGATGATCTCAATTGTGCTGGTCGCATGGGATCTACAAGAGGATAACCAGTTTCCTCCATTGAAGGAAGGATTGTTGGAGGTCACGCAGTTCGTCTCCCTCTGGGCCACTAAGGGCCCCGCACGGGTCACAGAAATGAAGATCTTTTGGGTATTGATGGAAGCAAGCTTCCACATGGCCATTAACTAGCGCCCAAGGTTGTCCCCAACCTTGTATGAGCAGTTGTCTGTGTATGCTGAGTTCAAGGCCGATTTCCACCGCGATTACATTCGGGTGCGAAAGGACCCGCAGCAGAAGTGGTTCGATTTTCCGTATTTGGTAACCGATGATGCCATACAGGAAGTGATCAAGCGCTGGCCAGTAGATTGGCACACCCCGTCGGACTTAGATGCAGGAAACAACAAAGGTCCGAGGAGCTCAGTCGAGAAGAAATAGAAGCATGCAGCCAAGCAGGCGGCATAGAAGTTGGCCACGCAGTGGAAGAAGGAAACCGAAGAGAAGGCTCAAATGGAGAAGAAGCGCGCTGCAAGGGAACAGGCTGAACAAGAACAACACAACTCCGAGCAAAGTGGCAAATCCCCTTCGCCTGAAACCGAGGAGGAAGAGCAGTCTGCATAGGGCGGTGGTAGAGATGTGGGGCAGAGTGACCCATTTAGGTTAAGGAAGTGCAGAGAATAGCAGCAGCAGGAGGGTTCCTGCAAAAAGATGAAGTCAGCTAAAACACAGATGGATCCCATCACCCTGACAGAGGGTGATCTCGATGAGATTAGTGACAAGGTGCACAACACTATAACCGAACTGTTGTAGCAATTCGAGCAATAGTACATGTAGTCATTGGGAAATGTACAGAAGGATCTACGTGAATTGTAGATCAAAACTAGCAGAATACAGGTGGGCGTAGGTCAAGTGAGCGGCGCACAGATGAGCCTGGCACCAGGGACAAGTCAGGCTACAGAACTAGTAAGCAAAATGTACCTTAGAGCACTTGATCTACCTGAAGGGTCCTTGAGTGTGGAATCAGCCGATGACAAGATCATCGTAAGTACCCCAAAGAACATTGGCCTAAATATTGCAACATTCCCCAATGAATTTCTTCATACGCTACAGACAGGAGTGACAGCAGAACTAATAGCTCAAGAGCAGTGCACTCTTAGTTTAATAAGTGAGTACCGGGTGAAAAATGAACAAATGTTCATCGAGAAGACACAGGCCATGAAGGAAAGGGATACTATCCAAGCGCAAAGCTCGCAGTTGGCACTGCGGTTGTAGAGGCGTGCAGAATAGTGCTAGAGTTTCACATACCTGAGGATACATAACCCGAGGCCAAGATCCGGAAACTAGCTACAGGCGTCCACGAGGCAAGGGAAGAAGTAGCGCGAGTTCAATTTGAACTCAACATGAAAATCATGGAGCTATAGCTCAAATCACAGCCTTTGACTTTGCCTGAGGTAAGGGAACAACACGGAGTCGCCATCAAGGAAGGGGTGGCTACTGTGGATGCGGCAGTCGTTGACTGCACAAATTTGTTTGAACAAGCAATGGAGTTGGTCACGAACCTACAGGAATACCCCAACCTATAGCTATTGAACACATAGATCTTCGAGCTCCAAAAGTAGTATGATGAGGTTAGGGCGACGATGCGCTCAATTGCTACAGCGCAACGCCTCACCAAGTTGCAGGAGGGGAAGAATCTCCTCGCACAAGTGGAAGCACCTTAGAAAAAGGAGGTAATACTTAGGACTAGATTGGGTCATTGGTTGGAAGAAGCCTACCAAGTCTCAACCAGCATTCAGGAGAAGCTAACAAACTTGCAGCTCAATAGTAGAAGATCAAGCTAGCCGGCGAAGGACCAGCTACAGAGCATCTCATTGAACATGTGAAGCAGGTGGCTACACATATTGCTGCTGAGGTAGCAGTTGTGCAGGTGGAGCTGGGGGATCTTCATAGCAAGATCACTGTGCTAGCCGAGTGACTTGAGGACAAGTCATGAACTTTATGTTGGGGACTTATTGGGATGGGGTCCCCTGGGTTAGTTTTGGGTTAAAAACCTAAGTTTTGATGTGAAGTTTGATAAAAAGATGTAAAGTCTCCATGAATTTTGGATGCGGAGCACGTAGCTAGTTAGGAGTCAAACAGGGTTTTTAAAGTTGAGTCAGTTTTTGAGATCTACCCATGGTCACAGACCATGGGATTATATAAATGGGTGTGTCTTAGAGAGTCTAAGGCAGATTTATGCTTTTGTCTATGGGCACGATGAATGGGGTCTTAGAGAGTTCGTGCAAAGAAGTAAGGCTTAGACGGGGAAAAGGCTCTGCAGCTGAGTGTGCAGAGGCCTAGAGTAGTGTCTGCTACTGAGTGTATAGACACCTATAGCCGAGTGCACAGGGAAGTTTTGAGTTTGTAACCTTGTACTGAAGATAAATAAAGAAGACTATTGGATAAATTCATATGTGTTATCTGTTTCCTTCTATTTTTTATGTTTGCGATATATGTTGTGATGAGATAATGTCTACTATATAAGTCTTATTAATTGAATGCAATACATGTTAAGTATTTATGTGAAGGTTATAATACTTTATGTTAATTTTATCAAGCACTTAAGAAAATCTGTGTGTATTTTGCTCTAAGGCTAGTCTATGATGTGCATAATTAGATAACCTATATGTTAAAGGTTCAAAGAAGTCGATCGTAGACCTTCGCGGAGGTCTAGAGGCCATTTGAAGGAAACTACAACGTTAAGCCCTAAGGGCTTAGAGATCCGCAAAAAGGTAGATCTAGGACATAAAAAGGACATCACACTGATCTCTAGATGCGGAAACTTGGTTCCAACATCCCCCCATACTACTTCGGGTGAGACTTCAGTCCATGCTACGCAGGCTGATGCCGAAAGGGCCAGAAGTTATGGTTTTGTTTGGCACAACTAACTTTGAACCTGGGTTAGGACCCACTAAGCCAACAGCTCTCATTCAAGCTTGAATTGAGGTGAGAAACAATGTAGCAGAGTATGAGACATTACTCCTGGGCTTATAAATAGTAAAAAAGATAAATATCAAATGCCTAACAATCTATGGAGATTCTGAACTAGTCGTAAGGTAGAACAGAAATCAACGCCAGGCCAAACACCCCAGTCTGAGGACGTACCGAAATGAAGTGTGGGACTTAATCAACAATTTCTTCCTAACCTTTAACATCCAGTTTCTTCCTAGGGAAGAAAATAGGATGGTTGACTCTCTTGCGATAGATGCAAGCAATTTCAAGTCCCCAAAAAATCCACTCCTCATATATGAGATTGAAGTCAGACACAAGCCTTCAATACCTAATAATGTCAAACACTGGCAGGTATTCCAAGATGACGAGTAGGTCAAAAGATTCATAGAATTCATTGGGGAGTTTGCCCACTCTACCATCGATCAAGAAGAAGAAGAAGCAGAACAGGAAGCCACTCCATGTAAAGACACAATGGCTGGGAAATAAAATTTGCAAGTAAAAGGGAACACCATCCCTCGTGGACTTGTTCCACTTGAAATAATTTTCAATAAAGATGACATAGCATCCAAACAAATGGCTCCAGAGAAGGATGAGCAAGTAGAGGACTGCAAAATTGGACCAAAGGAGGAACCCCAGATGATTAGGCTGTCCAAATAAATTCCCTTGCAATACAGAAAAAGGTATTTAGATCTATTCAAAACTTACAAAGATGTATTTTCTTGGTCTTATAATGATTTGAAATCATTTGATACAAATATTATTCAACATAAAATTCCTTTGAAGGGTGGGACAAAGCCATGCAAATAGAAAATCAGACAAATAAACCCACTCTTACTCCCCTCCACTGAAAAGGAGTTAAGGAAGCTACTGCAAGCCAATATCATAGTCCCTCTAAGATACTCTGAGTGGGTAGCTAATCTGGTACCTATCCGTAAAAAGGGCAAAGAGATAAGGCTATGAATGGACTCTCAGAATTTAAACAGGGCGTATCTAAAAGACAACTACCCTCTACCCAAGATGGATAATATATTGCAGAAGGTAGTAGGTGAAGCTAGAATTTCCATGATGGACAAATTATCAGGATATAACCAAGTGGTGGTCCACCCCAAAGTCCATAGAAAGACTGCTTTCACCACCCCATGGGGAACCTTCATGTACGCACGCATGTCGTTCGAGTTGATAAATACAGGGGCCACATTTTAGAGAGAAATGGACATAGATTTCATTGGTGAGCAAGAGAAATTTTTGGTAGTCTACTTAGGTGACATCGTAGTCTTTTCTAAGATTGATGAAGAGCATATCCTCCATTTAAAACTCACTTTCGAGAAGTGTAGAAGGTATGGCCTCTCTCTGAATCTGAAGAAATCTCAGTTCACCTTGAGTGAGGGCAAGTTGCTTGGACACATAGTGACATAGGAAGGAATAAAGACTGATCTTGAACGAGTCAAAGGCATCATCCTTATTACCCTGCCTAGAAACAAGAAAGAAGTCCAAGCCTTTTTGGAGGGAATAAAATTCTTAAGCCAATTCATACCCAACTAAGAGATAGTTAAAGGTATCATGGATATGCTCAAGAAGGAGAATGAAGTTAAGTGGACCTCCATCCCCCGTGAGTCTTTCACAAGAATCAAAGAATATTTGGTTGAGGAACCAGTGCTAGTCAATCCCGATTATTCAATGCCCTTCTACATCTTTTCTTTCGCCTCTCCACATACCATGGTTGTTGTGCTATTACAAAAAAGTAAAGAAGGCTACGAGTATCCCATTTCTTTTTTCAGCCAAGTCCTAAGGGACGCTGAGCTGAAGTATGATATATTGGAGAAACATGCTCATGCACTAGTCAAGGCACTGAATTCGTTCCGTATGTATGTACTGCAATCCGAAATGACAGTGTTTGTCCCAACGACTGCAGTCAAAGACATTATGGTGCAGGGAGAAAACGAAGGAAAGAGGGGCAAATGGATAGCTAAAATGCAGGAATATGAGTTGGAAATCAAGCCTACCAAGCTCATTAAAGGCTAGGGGTTGGCCAATATTTTGTCTGAATCCAACTGCCAAGCTCTAGGGATAAGCCTGATCATAGAGGAGGGCATTCCAAAGGATGAACATAGCAGAATTAAAACAGGTGAACAAAAGATCTATGCCAAGTATGAGGGATCACCCAAGTATAAGAACATTGTTCATTATCTATTGTTTCTAAGATCCCCGTTGGGACTGGATAGATCAAATTATCGGAGTCTGAGATTTTAGGCACATAAATACATTATATCCAACGGACTGCTCTACTGGAAGGACCCAGTGGGGGTATTACTATTGTGTTTGGTTGAGGGAGAAACCCATGAAGTGATTGAGGATTTCCATGGGGGAGTATGTGGAGGACACTATAGTTGGAAGGAAACAACACACACAATCCTCAAGGCAGGATTCTATTGGTCCATGATGTTTGGAGATGTTTATTCTAAGGTCAGGTCATGCCAAAAATTCCAGTTGTTTGTTGAAATACAGAAGTTTGCTCCTCACCCCTTGATTCTTGTGCATGTAGAGCAGCCCTTTAGATAATGGGGATTGGACTTCATCAGAGAAATAAACCCACCTTCTAGCGGCCAACAAAAATGGATTTTAACAGCCACTAACTATTTCACCAAGTGGGTAGAGGCTATCCCAGCTAGGAATGCTACTGATTTAGTGGTGATAAAATTCATGGAGGAGAACATATTGTCCCGCTTTGGGTGTCCTTTGAAAATCATCACTGATAATGCACAAGTCTTAAAATTTGCCAAGTTCATGAACTTCTGCCACAAATTCAACATCATTGTTGGACACTCCACTACATACTACCCTCAACGGAATGACTTGGATGAGTTTTCTAATAAAGAAGGCCATCACTAAAAATCAAAGGAATTGGGACTCTCAACTAAAGTTTTCTCTGTGGGATAACCATGTAACACCTAAAAAGATCCATTAGGAAATCTCCTTTTGAGCTCGTATATGGCAAGGTGTTTTCTTCCCTATCCAATTAGCAATTCCAGTAGCTAAGTTGCTACAAGAAGCCTAGGAAGAGCCCAACGCCTTAACTAGAAGAATAAATCAGCTAGTGGAGCTTCATGGGAACAGAGAGAAGGTGGGGACTAAACTATTAAACTACCAACAAAGGATGGAATATCTATTTGACAAGAAGGCTAAGGAAAAACCTCTTCAGCAAGGAGATTTAGTTCTCAAGTGGGATGTCAGACGAGAAGACAAAGGAAAAAATGGGAAGTTTGATCTGCTAGGGTTCAGCCCCTTCAGGATTGCAGAAGAAAGGGGAAATAACACTTACATGCTCGAAAACTTAGATGGTGAACTGCTGGAACTACATGTAAATGTTCAGTTCCTAAACTTTTATTTTCAAAATTAGATATATTTGTCTCTTGCTCATTGTAAATATCTGGTGTGTGTTAAAATTGTTATTTGATTTTTTTAGTTTATTCTCATAAAATTCCTTTTTTCACATAATTATATCTTGTTTAAGAATAGCTCCATGCCCAATGGAAGGAAAGGCTACTGTTCTGCAGGTCCTCATCACCTTCCCAGCAAGGAACTATCCCTAGTTGGAGCGAATATTGTCACTCACTGCATTGTGGGTTTCAATTGGTCAAGGTTTCCTGGGAGTAGTGAAGTGAAAGCCATTTTTTAGGTCACAGAAGACATCAGAGCTTAATCAGATCCTCCCTATTGCCAAGTCCTCAGAAAAATATTTCCAACAGTATATGGAAATCTAAAAATGGACTCTGGAGCAGAAGATAAAGCATTTTGAAGAATACCTTGGAAAAGCCCAGCTCATAGAGAAAAATCACTAAGTGTAGAAGACAAATCGCAATCAGAGGTCTGAGGCTGATCGCAATCAAAAATCGGGCTCACTGGTGGGTAAGGAGCACTGGCAGAAGTAGAAATAACGATCTGACGATTGTCGATATTGCATATCAACAGTCGAAGGATTAGGGCTCAGTGTTCATCAATGATCGATGGGGTTTTAATTCCCAAAACTGTGCATGGGGCCGATATTGCGATGCAGTGTTAAAGTTTCGGGATAGGGCTGAAAACGTGAACAAAGGAAATGCTCGATAAAACCAAGGTGGGTGGTCCCCTTTCTCGCTCCTCCATGTCGCATCGGTGATTGGCAGATCAACGGGGTTTCAACTTAAAAATACCTACAAACCGCTAATATTGCGATAAAGCGGTGCTTCGTCGGGGGGCCGAGAAAAATGAATACAAAGGAAAGCATGAAAAAACAGGGCTTGGCGGGCCTCTTTATCTCTCCTCTAGGGGGCCACATGATGACCTCTGATTGGTCCACTGAGTTGACATGGCAGTTGACATTAGCGATGACATGGCAAGTATGGATGACGACATGGCGGTGGACATGTGTCACTCATTTTTGGCGTTTTTAGGGGTCCAATGGGGCTATTTTCGGGTTCCACGTGGCACCACTCAAAAGGTGACATGTGGTAGTGATGACATCATCAATGACATCACCCATCACAATTGGCGATCAGAAATCATGCAATGTAAAGCTTTCTCTTCCACTGAATCTCATTCCTGGCTGTGATTGCGATAAGAAAGCGACCCCCTTGGATGCGATGTTCCATAGGCTATATTCCATAAAGATCTCGCATATGGACTATCGGCCCACGCTAAGGAAAAAGGTAAAGGGGTCTCCCTCTCCGTGGTTGCAATTGCGATAACAAAGGAATAAGGCCCCCACGCAGCATTTGAGAGCCTTAATGCTCAGAGGACTAAGCCCTTGGTTCTAGCCCTCGGTCATATGCAAAAAGTTACAAAAGGGGTTGAAAGCATAGGGGATAAGGGTAAAATTAAAAGTGCCCACCTGTTTCATCCGTTTTTAATGTTTAAATGCTTGCGGCTGAGATATTTCGTTGTCACACTTTAGCGAGGCACTGATAGTGTAGAATATAGGGAAAAAGGGCGTGATGGGTTGGCAGTTAAGGTAGACAATGACTAGGAACTAGCCAAGAGAGGATTAACCATGACTTAGAAGGAACACGCCAAGCCTAAAGGCGATCAAAAAAGAGTGGCATGAAGATATTTCTAGAAACCATCATTTCAATTTCGATGGATTAATTCTGTTTTGTTGTTTTGGTCACTGTATTGTTATTTTGTTTTGATTTCAAGAAAGGAATCTCCCTACTATAATAGTTAGAGGATTCATGTTGAGACACCCATCCATATAGAAATCTGTAACTTCAGCGGAAAAGATATTTTCTGTAACTCATTTTCTTGCCCTCCCTCTCATTATAAAAGGGAGGAAGAAACATTGAAGAAGGGTTCTAAATTCTCGGAAAAAACTGTATGTGCTTCTGAAATTGTATGGATTCCAGATCTACATCTTTCTTAATATGAATGAAATAGTGGTGATTCCCATGTTCGAGTATTACGATATTTTGTTTCTCTATTAAGCTTCCATTATGTTCGAACTTCCTCTCTGATTTCAAGCAATTGTAGCTGCCAAAAATATATCTTATATTCTTACAGATTCATTGGTGTTAACTAGTTAATACATATGCATGTATGCAAGTCTAGTATTATATCTTTAAATGTGCGCCTCTTGAAATGATAGCATTCACTTTTCTTACATCCACCTATCTAACTTTAGCTTAGACAAGTATAGAACTCTTGATATTTCAAGCTCTATGTGATGAGTTATTATTCTCTTTCTCTTCTATCATTATTCTGAAAAATATTATTAAATTGTAATTCCTTGATTACTTGGCCTCCACTTGTTTTTTTCCTTATTCTTGTGAGTTGTATATGTGAAAGGATATGATGCCTTCGGTTTCTTGAGGATCATATGAGATACATAGAATTTATATGTGCCCAGGCACTGGTCTTGTAAGAAATCCAAGGTTGTCTCTGGGAGAGACAACATATTTCATGTATTTTCTTGGTATCAATTGAAAAAATGGAGGCTTTATAGTCTTCAGCACTCCTGGGAGCTGGCACTAGAGGTTCCATGAAGGCCATTTGGAACTATCCTTTTTCTGAATCAAATGCAGAAAGTAGTCTGTGTTAAGTCTTAGTTGTCTGCTTCTAAAACTCAGAGTAGGTGGAAGCCTTCAAAGGTTCATTATTTAATTTTATTTCTCTTTATCTTGAAAATATACTTTGCTGATTTGAAATATGTGAATTGGATGATATTGGAGATTGGACTATTGCTTCTATAGTTGGTGATTGTATTGTTTATTCTACTTGAGTAGAAGGAATGATAGGGGTCCCTGATAAAATAACTGTGGCTAGTTTCTCTGAGTCCCCTTCCTCTAGAGTTTCATCTTGAATAGTGATCACTTGAGGGTTGACTTAAGAATCTGACTTCTGAGTATTATTATGGTCCTTGGTCTTTTTCCTTTTGAAAACAAGAAATTGTGCAACCTCAGAGTCAGTTGGGGACATATCTTCTCTATCCCTTTTGAATATCTTTTCTTTAGAAATAGGCGTCTGCATGGATGAATGACTGACTAGTTGTTCTTTAGCTTCCTATAAATTACCCTCTATCCATTCTTCTTGATTGGTATATTTTTCAATCTTAGGCCTTGGTGTGTGTGCCTAAGAAGTACTTTTATGTTCTAGTCAAAGCTTTGAAATGATGCCCTGGGGATCATAAGACCAAGAAAAATTGAGTTTGAATTTCATTTGACCCAAGATTGCATCTATTTCCTTTGCCGAAACTCTAGTGTTGATGATGGAGGGCCCTATATGAGCTTTTAATTTAAATTGTTCTTTCTTCTTATAAGAAAAAAAATACAATTCATCCGTATTTAACATTTGCCTAAAGTATTCCAGTGCAAAGATCCTAACAGGTACAAAAACCGATAACCTTTAAGGAGGCAATTCTGATCCATAAACTCTAATTTCAGTGTAGTTCTAGTATAAATATCAGTCTCTAACTTTGGATTTCTCTAACAAGTGTAAAAAATTCTTTATCTCTGGTGAAATCCTTGGGATTTCATCACTTCTTAGAAAACATAGCAAGGTATATGAAAATTTATCGACATAATCAGTATAAGAATACTCCTCTGAGTAATTTCTAACCAGAGAAGTCCCTTGAATGACTGACTAGGGGTTACCTTTTGCTATCTTTCTTCTGCAAAGGGAATTTAAATTTGTCTAACTGATAAAATAACATAAGGTAAACTAGGACTGGCTGATACTTAAAGACACCTTCTGCTTTGAAGTTGAAAAACTAATCATGGATTGAGTTGGCCAAAAACTGATTGTAATTGAAAAGGAGGGAGGGTTGTTTTCCAACTACAAAAGTAGATAAAATTCCTAACACTATCTTGTCTACCCACTGATCATTATGGTACCCAAGTAGTCGGGTTACCATAGAAATCACTTTCTTGGACATTTAAGGGAAAATTGAAGTTGGATATGGGGGACTGGTCCTGGGTAATTAAACATTTTTGGGAAGAAAATACTCAAAAATCTAGGCTTTATAAGGGAATGTCAGTTTGTTATATAATTCAATTAAAATATCAGTAGAAAAAGGATGATGGGAGGCATGATATTCAATTTTCAGGGCCTTGCAAATGCTTTCAGGGGAAATGGAGAAAATGACTTCATTGTTCTGGGAAATGACTGCCCTTTGACTTGGAAAATATCTAAGGTGGCACCAGATAGAGAAATTACAAAAGAAGTGAGTTTGGGGTAAAAATAATTGTGGGAGAAAGGATTCCCAAACATTTAATTCATCACTTTTATCGAGGTACTTATTCTTTGCCTTATTATGGAGCTCGTAGAGGTCAAATTTAGACATGGTTTCTACAATTTTGTATAGGGTGTCTATTAAGGGGGATTTATCAAAATCTGGTACAAGGGGAATGAGGGGATTTGATTCTGTAGCCTTCCCTTTTCCCTTGTGGTTCGACATTTTGGACAATGAGAAAAAGGGAATAGAAGGACAATACTAGATAAAATAAAATTGGATTGATGAAAGCTTGGAGGACAAGGTTACCCTTAAAATTGTTGACTCTGTGTAAGGAATTGGTTGTTAAAAGTTGGCAGATGGTAGTAGTTTCTTCCTTCGTCCTGCGAGATCAATGAAAAGAAAAAGGAAATGAATTATTTCCCCCAAAATATCTTTTATAACAGGTAAATCGGTTTGATAACGACAAGTTTAACGATTACGGAGCAAAGAGGATTTATTAGTAAAACGATTAGGGCGCAGGAATTTAATAACATAAAGTTCAATTAGCAATTGGAAACAATTTTGAACGTTGAACAAGCAATGACCTAGATGGGGAGTGAGGTGGTGAGACAAGTGGCAGAATCAGAGTGGCGAGGGGTAATGGTTGTATGGTGGGAGGCGAGCGTTGGATGGATGAGCCATTGGCGAGAGAGCGGAGGTGGTATTTTGGGTGGGCGTTAGGCGATAAGTGGGAGAGGGTGGGTACTCCCTAAAATGGCCCAACAGTTTCCATGTCGTGGTTAGTGGTTTTAGTAGAAACTACTTTTCGGGCTCCCCCCCCTCATGTTATCTATTAGGAGCACGTGGGGGGGAATGTCTTGTCAGTCGTAGATCTGCATGGAGTAAACCGACGCCATTGGTTCTAGCGCGACATTTATTCATAGAAATACAAATAACTTTGTCACATTATGCCATGTAAAATACATATAAAACAATAATTGAATAAAGCATAAATACTAAGGTTTTAAACCTTATTTAAATTTACATTTTTTGGAATTAAAGTGGCATTTCAATTTTCTCACTAGTTTTATTTTTCTATGAATTCATTTCTTTTTATATTTTTGTCATTTTTCTCATATTCATTTTTGTATCTCTTTTTACTTTTCATTTTCATTTTCATTTTCTTTATATATATATATATATATATATATATATATATATATATATATATATATATATATATATATATATATATATATATATATTCTTTTCTTTTTGACGTGTAAATGTAAAAAACAAAAGAATGTTACAACATCAACTCCATAAGGGGACTGTGTTTCCCTGTGAGATGCAAAGAACATGCAGATTCATGTGCCTTCTCCTCGAGCTATGGAGGCTTTGCTGTGAAAATCACACTTGCCATGACATGTAAATAAAACTGGTAATGTACAATGAACTATGGTTGTAACATCTTTCAGTATTGAATATAGTGCTTGAGATACTATTCATTCATCGACAATGAAGAGTATCTTCCTTCTAGGTTCTACAGAATAAAAGTATTGTTTCATTTGACCTCTGCAATGTTGAATGGCCCCAACTAGATATTATCAAATTTACCATGTTTCCCTTTTTCTTCTCTTCGGGCATCCAATTTCAAAGCCAAGTCTCCTTCCCTGAAATCTCTTTCTCTAGCTTTCCTATCAAACAAAATTTTCATCTTGTTTTGATCTTGACGAAGTTTGTACTGAACTTTATCTCTATCTACATTTAATTCTATAATCTGATTGATTCTTCTAGAAAAATCACCAGACTCTTCATTTGACTCTTGTAAAAACTTCATGACAAGAAACACTAGTTGTGTAGGAAGAATGGCCTCAATTCCATAGACAAGCTGAAAAAAGGATCTACATGTTGATCTTTTGGGTGAAATTTTGTTGGCCCAAAATACATACTTGAGATTACTGTTCCAGTTTCTCTTGTGATCCATAAGTACTTTTTTTATCACTTTTTCCAAACTCTTATTAGATGACTCTGCCAATCCATTCCCTTGAGGGTAGTATGGAGTAGAATGATGCAATAAAATATGATATTTCTGGAAAAATTCTATCATTTTAACACTACTAAATGCATGTACATTATCTGTGACTATCTTTTGAGGACAACCAAATCTAGATATTATATTTTCCTCAATAAATTTAATGACAACAGTATCTATAACATTTTTGACTAGGATAGATTCTACCCACTTTGTAAAGTAATCTATGGCAGTTAAGATCCATCTGTGTTGATTGTTGGATGTTGGATCTATCTCTCAAATTAAATCTGGTCCCCATTGTAAAAAGGGTGCCTCAATCAAAATTGGAACAAGGGGGGTGTTGCTAATCTTTTCTTGCCAGCAAAAATCTGACATTGAATGTAGCTTCTGAATTTTGCCCCAACCTATGAAAACAACTTTGGCCAATAAAAACCTTCTCTCAAAATCGTGTGTGATGTTGCTCTCCAAGCGTAATGACCCCCACATATTCCTTCATGAAATTGATTAATAACACCTTCTATTTCACTCTCAGTCAAGCATAGAAGTAAGATATTTAATGGATCTTTCCAATATAGGTTAGCAATGATGATACAATACTTCATAGCCTTTATTCTTAGAGTTCTACATTGATTTTTTGTTAAATCAGAAGGGTACATAAAATCACGAGGAAAGTATACAATATCAGCATACCATTCAGATAACATGAAATTTCCCTCAATATGAAGGGGGAGATGAGCTAAGTCTGTAGAAGAAGAAGGTTCTTATGGATTTTGTTCTGCTGAACTAGAGGAAGGTTCTTATGGATTCTCTTCTCTTGATCTTGGAGAAGGTCCTTGTGGATTCTTATCTCTTGATACCTGCATGATAATGCTTATTCCAAAAAATTTACAGTTAGATTCAACCAAGAGCTTGGATAAACCCTGTCCTTTTACTAGCTTAGTAGATTTGATTTCTAGATCAAATTCAAGAATTTTAGCTATCGATCTCCCTCTCCTACCATCTATATCAGGTTGGGTCAAAATGGTTTTGACAGCATTATTTTGGACATAAGAAGTAATAGGGGAATGAAGGACATAAGTTCTGAAAGCTTTTAGAGTTTGTACAAGGGAATAAGCTTGTTTTACAATGATGTCATATTTTAGCTCTGCATCTCTCATAAGTTTACTAAAGAAGGAAATTGGTTGGTCATCTTGGTTATCATTCTTTTGCAGTAAAACAATAGTTAAAGTGGTGTCAGAGGCAAAAGAGAAAATGATAAAGGATTTTGTATAATCAGGATTGGCTAGTACTGGGGCTTCAGAAAGAGCCTTTTTTATTTTTGTAAATGCATATATAGAATGCGTTGTCCATTTAACCTCATGATATTTCTTTAACATATCATTAATATCTTTAATAATCTCATAATAGTTTGGTATAAATCTCCTTAGAAAATTAATCTTTCCTAAAAAGGCTTGAATTTCTTTTTTATTTCTAGGTAGACTAATTTCCTAAATGGATGAGACTCATTTTGGATCAATTACCATTCCTTCTTTTGAGACAATGTGGCCAAGCAACTTTCCTTCCTTTATGGCAAACAAATATTTCTTTGGGTTGAGTGAAATTCCAAATTTTCTGCACCTATCAAAAACCTTTCTCAAGTGCTTTAAATGCTTTTCATCAGAGTTTGAAAACATAGTTAGATCATCCAGATAAATAACAATAAACTTATTAATTTTAATAA
Organism: Pinus tabuliformis; assembly: GCA_031772625.1. NCBI lineage: Eukaryota > Viridiplantae > Streptophyta > Pinopsida > Pinales > Pinaceae > Pinus > Pinus tabuliformis. The sequence continues at coordinate 1,524,267,593 of CM062819.1, read as the reverse complement.
GAAAATCTAAATCCATTTCTCTTTGAAATGTTGCTCCTGCATTGGTTAAGCCAAATGGCATCCTAGCATACATAAATGTACCCCAAGGAGTTGTGAATGTTGTTTTTTCTTTGTCTTCTAGACTTACCAAAATCTAGTTGTATCTAGAAAAACCATCTAGCATGGATATTCTATTAGAACCTGAAACTCTTTGGAGTAATTGATCCATTTTAGGCAATGAATAATTGTCTTTTAATGATAATTTGTTCAGATTTTTAAAATCCACACATAGTCTAATTTCACTATTTTTCTTTCTTACAGGTGTTATCACTCAATAATTTCTCAAGGTTAAAGAAGGAAACCACCGAGGTAACCACACACCAGTTTTGGAGCATAGGCTCTAGCTAACCTATACTCAGAGAGGGCTCTCTCTATATGATTTAACTTTGTTTGATGGCATTTTAGGCTAGTTCTGAAAGTTCAAGGGGGTTTTTGATTTATATTGAAGATTGGGTGGTGGGGTTCTTTAAACAGATGGATAGAATGATGTCTCTAGACCATTGGGCTATGGAGTCAACAGAAGGGCAACAGAACTGGATTAACTCACTAAAGGGAATGTTCAAAGGGAAAGATAGTAGAGTAGAGTGCAGGTCTTTGGGCCAGAGGGGTGAAAAGGTTTTAACCATGGTGAGAGAGAAATTAAGAATTCTCAGACCGGGATTAAAACAAGGAACAAAGGGTAATCAGAAAAAAAATGGCAATTAAGAATCCTTTGCTATAGATTATAAAGAAACAACCTAAACTAAGGAGAAATTAAGAATTCCTTAACTTAGATATCAATAGAAAACATGTATTTGCCTAACTGTTAAAACAGAGTGTAATTAAATAAAGTTTGAGATAATACTCCAGTTATAGCATTCATATTCAGATACACATTATGGAAAAACTTTAAGAAAGATAACAAAAACTTGAGAAAATACTTGTCTACACTTCGCTCAACACATGAATCCTTTGAAATATCTGGTCTTTATTCATCAATCCAGCTTATTGGCTGAGTCAATGATCCAATGGATTTACAATCTTTTTATCAAGAAGTCTATAGAAATGTCTAAGAATCCACCCCAAAATATTTTAAATGAATAAGTATTTATACAAATTCTAAACTGAAATATCTTGAAAAAATATCAAGATTGGTTTTCAAAATATCTCAAACTATTTTACATTACTAGAACTTAAATAAATGACACTCAAAACTAATGAATCTATTTGGCACTATATTTATGGATTGAGGGTGAAAAAGAAGAGAAAGTTGAATTTCATACCTTTGTACAATATTAGGGTCTAGTGATACCTTTGTATATCTCAATCCAAGATATATATGTAAAAAGTGAAAGAGGTTATTATAGATAAGTATGTTATTGAGATAAACCTCTTTCATTTTCCCAAAATTCAGCTCCAGCTGTTCACAATATTTTCTGCAAAAAGATGTCAAAAATAGGACTTTGCACAATCCAAAATATAGGCTCTGAAGATATGCATTTATCTCCCTTTTGTAATACCTGTGTAAAAAGTGAGATAGGTTTTTGTAGCTTGGCCTTTTAGGAACACAAACCTCCTCTAGTTTCTCAAAATGTATCTTGGATGGCTACAATTGTTTCTGCAAACTTATGACTTAAACAAGCAATTTCTGGAAAATGTACCATTTATGTTCTGATTTCATCTTTTTTCACTTTGATTTTTCAATCTGATACACTTTTACTAATACTCTTTCATCTTATACACTTTTACTTTGATGACTTGTAAATATCCTTTACTGTACATTTTAACTTTTTACTGTGTATTTCAACATTAAACCATTTAGTTTTTTATATGTATTAGCATATGGTAATGGATATTGATCAACTTTCTATATGTTTGATCTGTTTTTCTTTTGATTGTATGCTCTGTCTGGTTCCTTCGTTTTAACAGTCAATGTCTCTGTGTGAATGATTTCTTTCTATGTTCTCTGTATAATTGTTTTCTTCTTCTAAATGAAGGTTTTTTAATAGATTTCCTTCTGAGCCTTGGAGTAAACAAGTTTTTTTACTAGTATCAAAACTGTTTATCCAAGCTATGGTCTTCTACTAATTACCTGAAAAATACAACAATCATTAAGAAAACATAGGTTAGCAGGAAAGACAATTGATGGCTTTATTGCACAAGGATGTTTGGGGAAGGAGTCGTGGTAATGTTTTGAAAGTAATTGAACATCGAATTGTGTTGTAGAGGTGTTTTACTGTGAAACGGGGCAACAGGAATGAAAACAAGGGTTTTCAGATTTTTAACAGGCAACTTTTTAAATTTGGCGTGGGATTAGTTAAGTGAATAGTGATGGTCTTGTCTTATGTGGGGAGGCAGTTTTCCAAGCCATCGCACCGCTTTTGTGGCAAAGGTGGTATTGAGGAGGGGTCACTCGATCTACCTCCACGCATGACACGTAGCATTTGGGGTTCGGGGGGAAACCACTTTATCGGGCGAGCAATGATCGACCATCAGGTGCGGCTGATATGGCGGTGTGTCGTTTGATTTGGGCACTGACAATCGGATGACAATTGGGTGGTGAAATAGCACGGATGGGATGGGGAAAAAGTTTAGGGGGCCCGAGGCTTTAATCACAAGTCATTTGTGATTAATTATAGGTTAAATATGGGATTAAATTGATTGGAAGGGTTTTAATGAAGTGGGACCATGGGTTTAAACAGAGGAATTTTATTAAATTTACCAAGGGTTGGTGAGTTAAGAGGGGTTCGTCGTGGAGGTATGAAATAGAAGGTAAAACCATAGTTTATAATTAAACTATGGGTTGGGATATTATATATGGAGGATTTATTTATATACGGAAAAAGGTATATTGAGGGATTTATATAATTAAGTTAAAAATTAATATGAAATAAGTGGAGTGAGCATACCCTAAGCATAATGTAAAATTTGTGTATTTTATTCTCATACATTTGATAGTTAGGATAAAACACTTTTGTGAGTTTTTTGAGTGAAATAGAATTTACATGGGGTTTTTACTTTTCCTAGGCAAATGAAGTGTAACCTTAGGAAAAGGGGTTTTATTAGGGTAGTGAAGGGGGGTGACTTTTATGAAGGGGATTCTAACACTTTATGTCCATAAGTCATTAAGTCGAGGGTTCAGTCCTACCAAAAGTCAGAGAAATGCTCTGAGCCTCTTTGACTTGAAGGATTTAAAATACTTAGAACATAGGTGTGGATAGGAAATTAATAAGTAAAGGGAAAAATGAATGAGGAGGAGTTAATCACATTAACTTGCAAACCTTTGTTTTTGCTTCCATAATTGATCATACATATTGAAATATGTGTCTAAGCATGATGCATGTGTTTTGATCCAATCAACTTTATACTTCAGTAACCTTTCATCTACTTACCCATTTACTTACCCTAACATTTTTTCTTCATTTTATTTGGGTGCATTTAGACTAGCAAACCCTTACCATCCATTTTTTGTTTGAAAAGTAATCTATCTAATTCAATCCTTATATCATCCAAGGGCTCAGATTAAACTGATGAACTCCTTTTATTTTCTCTACATATCTAATGATCTGTAAGGATTAAGCTGTATGGTCAGATTTTATTCTCTAACTATAAACATAAAATTCAAAGCATGAAATAGTCAAGATTAAGCAGTTTGACTACCATAGACTGTGGCATGAATAACAAGCTGCACACAATCATTATTATGCATAAAAGTAACTAGGAGTGGCATTTAGACTTGCACACTTTCATGGTCTCTTTTTGTTTTTTGGGTTCATATATTTTCATTTTTTTTTTACCTTCTCTTATTCTTTTTGTCCTTTGATATTTCTTTTAGGACATACCCTCTTTACATTTTTTAATTTTTAATATGGAAAACATTTGCAAAAAGAAAAGGTATGTACAATATTACAAGGCTTAATCTTAGTCATTCAAAATTATGAATCCTATTGGTATAGGAACCTAACAGTGACTCCACTTGGGGATGGCATTTCCTAGCAAAATGTCAAGAACTTTAAGATCAGTAGCCTTTCAATTGTGACTAAAGTTACGTTGTAAATTGTTCTTCTGTGCTTTATGCCTTATTTTATAATCTCTGTGACTGAAAATCTTGAACTCAAATCATAGCATTTTCTTCAAATTGAAATCTGACACATGTTGTACTGAAATCTGATCTGAAATAAACTTGCTACTGAAAAATTGAATTTATTCAAATTGAAATCCTAGCTACTTACTCTAATCAATTGTCCAACTGTTGGTTAGATAAAATGAAACAGCTAATGCAACCATGCAAGAATTATGTACATTGGTGAATTTTGATGCCTGTGCTTCTTTGTGATTAAAACTGAGATTCTAAATCCAATTATAACCTTGTCAACAAATGAGAAGATAAGGAAATACCTGATTTTCTTTGTTGACTCTAGAAACTGTAAAAAAGGATCTTCCAAAATATACACACTATTTTTGAACTGATTTAAGCAACTGTACATCTATTGTGGATGGCCTCAAGGCCATGAAACTGAAATATCACTTTCACCTTTATCACCCTGCATATTTTCAAACAAGCTTTGTGATGATATTTCTTCTGATTGTAATGTTTGAATGGTGAAACCTTTATCATTTTGATCCTCAATCTGATTGTTAGTTAATGAAGAAAAATTATGATTGCATTCATCATCCAACCTATCAGTTATGGGATCATGAAAAACTTGGAAGGATTGTTGCAACTTATTAGTCATAGGTTCGAATGGGACTTCACAAATTCCTACAAGCTGCTCATCCTTTTCTTTAGAGTTTTCATATCACCTTTCCTTTAAAAATTGAAATGATTCAAAACATAGTGGTAAAGAAGCTTCACTTATTTCCAAATTTTCTACACTTTATTCCTCACTTTCATCACTGATATGAATAAGATGATCACTGTTTTCAAGCTGCTGAGACTGAATTCCTTTATTTGCCAAACTAGTTTTTGATTGCTCTGTAAAGTTAGTTTGGATTTGAAGAACATAATTATCATTATACTAATCATATTTAGGCAAATAATTAAAAGAAGTAATGTCATCAAACATACACATTAGATCAATAGATTTCTTCTCCACATATTGCTCTATAATCTATCTTCTGATCTATGGTAGTTGGAATTAGCAGGAATTTGTTCATGGCTATCAACCTCTTCTTTTTGTGAAATAAATGTGTCATGGTGATTTTGAGCAAAATTTTTATCTTTCATGGTGATCTTTTGTATCCTTTCTTCTATCCTTTTTATCAAAATGTCGAATTTTACCTCTGCAATGTTGTTTTCCTTTGCTTCTACTTTCAACTTTTCTCTTCTAATTTGTAAATTAACTTCTACATCTACTACAATGTTTTGCATTTGTTCCAGTGTTGAGAGGTTCTTTCTCTTAGCTAAAATTTTATCTCTGGATCAAATGCTTTTGGATAATGCAAAAGATTTGAATCAAGAGGAGGTCATATATTTGATGGCATTGAATAATAGATTTGATTAAATTTGTCAGAAAATTGTTGTATTGTTTCATTTGGCTGTCTTTTTAACTAATTATATTCTTCTATGATCACAAAAAGATTGACTTTGGTTATCCATCTATCAAGGAAAAATTTGACAAACTGTTGGAAATTTGAGATGCTTGCAATAGGTAAATTCTTGAACCAACCATTTACTTTACTTTGCAAAGAAAGAGCAAAAAGCCAGATAATAACATCATCTTCATCAATTTCAAATAAGTCTAGATAATTCTCAAAACCTTGAATATGTTTTTTGGGCAGTGATACCATTCTCTCCATCAAACCTAGGGAGATACTTGTAATAATTGTTAGGGAAAGCATGGAGTGTGGGAGGTAAGATGAATGGCTTATGTCTATCAGGAACTTTATAAGATACATGAATATGTACAGGGATTGTATGATTAGTCTTGATTGTTTGATGCTCCTCAATTGGAAAATGATCTTTATAAGAGTTAGAAGAATGTTGCTCAAATGTGTAAGGAGACTTTATATTTACAATTTTCAAAGGGAAATACTAAAAAATTAATCTAAAATCTTCTCTAAAATACAATATACATTGAAAAACTTTATTGATGAGAAAGAACATAATGTCTTGGATAACAATCCAAGTTAAAAGCCTGATCTTTTCATATTGTTCTTTCAGGTTCATTCTCCAGTGGAGTCTTAATTGTGAAATTGATTTGAAGTCGTCAGGTGGATGATTTTAACCTTTGTGTGTTTGATCACTGTCCACCATCATAGATCAAATCTAAACCTATAAAAGATTTCTGAAGAAAATGTTAGTCGTCCCCATTATGGTCACCACTATGTTATCACTCAGTAATTTCTCAAGGTTAAAGAAAGAAATCACCAAGGTAACCAAAAACCAGCTTTGGAGCATAGGCTCTAGCCAACCTATACTCAAAGAGGGCTCTCTCTGTATGATTTAACTTTGTTTTATGGGATTTTAGGCTAGTTCTGAAAGTTCAAGGGGGTTTTTTATTTTTATTGAAGATTGGGTGGTGCGGTTCTTTAAACAGATGGATAGAATGATGTTTCTAAACCATTGGGCTATGGAGTCAACAGAAGGGCAACAGAATTGGATTAACTCACTAACGAGAATGTTCAGAGGGCAAGATAGCATAGTACAGTGCAGGTGTTTGGGCCAGAGGTGTGAAAAGGTTTTAACCAGGGTGAGAGAGAAATTAAGAATTCTCAGACCGGGATTGAAACGAGGAACAAAGGGTAATCGGAAACAAAGGGCAATTAAGAATCCTTTGCTATAGATTATAAAGAAATAACTTAAACTAAGGAGCAATTAAGAATTCCTTAACTTAGATATCAGTAGAAAACATGCATTTGCCTAACTATTAAAACAGAGTGTAATTAAAAAAATTATGAGATAATACTCCAGTTATAGCATTCAGATTTAGATATACATTATGGAAAAAATTTAAGAAATATAACAACAATGTGAGAAAATACTTGTTTGCACTTCGCTCAACACATGAATCCTTTGAAATATCTGGTCTTTATTCATCAATCCAGCTTGCTGACTCAGTCAATACTCCAATGGCTTTATAGTCTTTTGATCAAAAATTCTATAGAAATGTCTAAAAATCCACCCCAAAATACTTCAAATGAAGAAGTATTTATAAAAATTCTAAACTGAAATATCTTGAAAAATTATCAAGATTGGTTTTACAAATATCTCAAATTGTTTTACATTAATAGAACTTAAATAAAGGACACTCAAAACTAATGAATCTATTTGGCACTATATTTATGGATTTAGGGTGACAAAGAAGAGAAAGTCGAATTTGATAACAACTCTTAATTGATGATGAAGATTCCAAGTCACTCACTGCCTCCTTCCTTTGTGCATTCAGCCCAGAAATTCTACAAAATTAGGGTCCAGTGATACCTTTGTATATCTCAATCTGAGATATATATGTAAAAACGGAAATAGGTTATTGTAGAGAAGTATGCTGTTGAGATAAACCTCTTTTAGTTCCTCAAAATTCAGCTCCCTCTATTCACAATATTCTCTATAAAACGATGTCAAAAACAGGACTTTGCACAGTCTGAAAAATAGGCTTTGAATATATGCATTTATCTCCCTTTTTGTAATACCTATGTAAAACATGAGATAGGTTTTTTTATATTGGCCTTTTAGGAACACAAACCTCCTCCAGCTTCTCAAAATGCATCTTGGGTTGGCCACAATAGTTTATGAAAAATTATGACTTAAACAGGAAATTTTTAGAAAATGTACCATTTCTATTCTGATTTCATCTTTTTTCACTTTGATTTTTCAATCTGATACACTTTTACTGATACTCTTTCATTTGATACACTTTTAATTTGATGACTTGTCAATATCCTTTACTGTGTTTTTACCTTTACTGTACATTTTAACTTTTTACTGTGTATTTCAACAGTAAATCATTTAGTTCTTTATATGTATCAGCATATGGTAATGGATATTGATCAACTTTTCGTATGTTTGATCCATTTCTCTTTTGACTGTATGATCTGTCTGGTTCCTTTGTTTTAACAGTCAATGTCCCTGTGTGAATGATTTCTTTCGCTATTCTGTGTATAACTGTTTTCTTCTTCTGAATGAAGGTTTTTTAATAGATTTTCTTTCGAGCATTGGAGTAAATAAATTTTGTGACTAGTATCAAAATTGTTTATCCAAGATCTGGTCTTCTATTAATTACCTGCAAAATACAACAATCATTAAGAAAACATAGGTTGGCAAGAAAGGCAATTGATGGCTTTATTGCACAGGGATGTCTGGGGAAGGAGTCATGGCAATGTTTTGAAAGTAATTAGAGGTCGAATTGTGTTGCAGAGGTTCAGGGTGGTGCCAGAAGGGTTTGATAGTTTTTATTGTGAAATGGGGCAAAAGGAATGAAAAAGAGGGTTTTCAGGGTTTTAACGGGAAACTTTTTAAAATTTTTGCGGGATTAGTTAAGTGAACAGTGATGGTCTTGTCTTATGCAGGGAGGCGGTTTTCCAAGCCATCGCACCGCTTTTGTGGCAAAAGTGGTATTGAGGAGGGGTCACCTTATCTACCTCTGCGCCTAACACGTAGAATTGGGGTTCGGGGGGAAACCGCTTTATCGGGTGGGTAACAATCGGCCATTGGACATGGCTAATATGACTGTGCGCCATTTGATTTGGGCGCTGACAATCGGACGACAGTCGGGTGGTGAAATAGCACGGACGGGATGGGGAAAAAGTTTAGGGGGGCCGAGGCTTTAATCATAAGTGGTTTGTGATTAATTATAGGTTAAATACGGGATTAAATTGATCGGAAGGGTTTTAATGAAGTGGGACCATGGGTTTAAACAGAGGAATTTTCTTAACTTTACCAAGGGTTGGTGAGTTAAGAGAGGTTCGTCGGGGAGGTATGAAATAGAGGGTAAAACTATAGTTTATAATTAAACTATGGGTTGGGATATTATCTATGGAGGATTTATTTATATACGGGAAAAGATATATCGGGGGATTTATATAATTAAGTCAAAAATTAATATGAAATGAGCAGAGTGAGCATACCCTAAGCATAATGTAAAAGTTGCGCATTTTATTCTCATACATTTGATACTTACGATAAAACACTTTTGTGGGTTTTTTGAGTGAAATATAATTTACATGGGGGTTTTTACTTTTCCTAGGCAAATGAAGTCTAACCTTAGGAAAAAGGGTTTTATTAGGGTAGTTAAGGGGTATGACTTTTATGAAGGGGATTCTAACACTTGATGTCCATAAGTCATTAAGTCGAGGGTCTTGTCACACCAAAAGTCATTTCTCTAAGCCTCTTTGACTTGAAGGATTCAAAGTACTTAAAACATACTTGTGGATAGGAAATTAGTAAGTAAAGGGAAAAATGAATGAGGGGGAGTTAGCGCATTAACTTGCAAACCTTTGTTTTTGCTTCCATAATTGATCATCCATATTGAAATATGTGTCTAAGCATGATGCATGTGTTTTGATCCAATCAACTTTATACTTCAGTAACCTTTCTTTTACTTACCCATTTACTTACCCTAACATTTTTTCTTCATTTTATTTGGGTGCATTTAGACTAGCAAACCCTTATCATCCATTTTTCTTTTGAAAAGTAATCAATCTAATTCTAGCCTTATATCATCCAAGGGCTCAGATTAAACTGATGAGCTCGTTTTATTTTCTCTACCTATCTAATGATCTGCCAAGATTAAGTTGTTTGGTCAAATTTTATTTTCTAACTATAAACATAAAATTCAAAGCATGAAATAGTCAAGATTAAGCAGTTTGACTACCATAGACTGTGGCATGAATAACAAGCTGCACACAATCATTATTATGCATAAAAGTAACTAGGAGTGGCATTTAGACTTGCACACTTTCATGGTCTCTTTCTGTTTTTGGGGTTCATATATTTTCATTTTTTTTACCTTCTGTTATTCTTTTTGTCCTTTGATATTTCTTTTAGGACATACCCTCTTTACATTTTTTAATTTTTAATATGGAAAACATTTGCAGAAAGCAAAGGTATGTACAATATTACAAGGCTTAACCTTAGTCATTCAAAATTATGACTCTTATTGGTATAGGAACCTAACAACAGGAACTAAATTTGAAATACACTAAAAATATCTAAGAGGAACAATAATCTTGGCATCCAATAACTTCTTTAGTTCTTTCTCAATGATTGGAAGAAAAATTGGATTTATTCTTCTTAATTTCTGCTGGAATGGTTTGGCTTCTGGTTTTAGAGGGATCTTATGCTCAATAAGATTTGTGTCATAAGTTTTGATCTCTTCATAGGACTAGGCAAAGACATCTTTATAATGCTTTAGAAGATTGATATAGTTGTCTTTTATGTCCTTAGGTAATGATGTTGAAATGTTCACATTCTTAATTTCTTCATGAGTTCCAATGTTACAGTCTTCTACATCCTCTTGTTGTGTATTAAATAATGAAGTTTTTAGAACATCATTATTGTCAAAAAGATTTTCAAGAGGAATTAGACCCTTGGGAATGTAATTATTTGGTAATTGGAGGATATTATGATAAGTTATCTTATTATTCAACTGTGAAGCTTCATTTTCATGAGTTGAATTATGATTAATGATCTGTTCTTCCTTAACTTGTAAGGCTTAAAATTCATCAATTGCCTACAGGAAAATCTTCAATTGTTCATCATCTTCAAGCACTTTCTAGTGTTTAATATTTTCAAGAATTGAAGGACTATATTTTACCTAAATTTGATATTTTCGCTGCATTGGATTAGGAGTTTTAAAGGAGCTGGTAGAAACTGCTAAAGAGTATGCATACATGTTCTCATCTCTTGGGATTGATGTAATGTCGAAGGCTAGAAAATAGTTCTTACATAATCCCATACCTCATTTCAGTAAGATCCAAGCTTGGGATGTTTTGATTGGCATAGATTTATTACTTGTTTTACAACCAATTTTGAGTCACTGAAAACACTTAAATTTTGAACTTTTAGACTTTTAGCTAACTCAAGGCCTAAAAGTAAGACTTCATATTATGCTACTTTATTAGTAACATCGAATTCTAACTTAAAGGATTGGGGTATGTTTTCTTTATCTAGAGAAATTAATACAATTCCTGCTCCAGCCCCATATTTAGAAAAAGGCTCATCAAAGTATAACCTCCACACATCAGTTTTTATACAACAATGTAAACTTTGAAACGGGAACTGATACTGTTACCCGTTTCGTAGAGATAACAAAAAAGTGACCTGATTTTGAAAAGGGGTGATGCAAAACGCACATGTTTTTTTTAGAGCATAGTTTTTGGCACTTTAATTTTTTTTATGTACATCACGTTTTAGAATGGTAGTGATTTTCATGCTGATTTAATAAAGTGAGTATTTTGCATCACACCCTTTTTTTAAAAGCCTTGTTTTTTGGCTTTAAATTTTTTAATGTATAAAATGTAAATAATTATTTTGTAAATTTGATAATTTTTGAAGTGGTCGTTTTCTTCACATTTTCTTGTTTTTTATTTTATTTTTATTTTTATTTTTTTCATGAGGTTTTTATTGTTTTGCATTTTTAAATTAGAAGGTCGATATTTAGAATTTTCGATATTCTACATATTTATACATCCTTAATTAATTTTTAAATCCACATGAAATAATTATTTCTAAAAAACAATATTTTTTAACAATGAACATAAAAATAACCATTTTTAACATAAATATAACTAAAAAACTACACATTTTGATAATTTTTTACTAGAATTGACATGTCAAAATCACAATTTTTATACGATAATTTTAACTAAAAATGGTTAAATAATAGTTTTTTTTATGAATTTCATGTCAAAAAATAATATTAATCATTTTTTTTTTCAAAAAATAATGATTAACTTAAAAATCAATGCAAAAATCACATATTACAAATATTGAACGTATAACAACCCTAATTGAGTGTTTATTCTTCTCATAAAATGTCAAAGTCAAAACATTGCAAAGCTTGATTTACAAGCATAACTTAAACTTAATCAACAATGTCACGTAATCCAAACTCTTCGTCCTCTAGAGTTTCATCATTGTCTTCTTCCACAATATTTTCTGTTTCATTTTGCTCATTTTCCTCTTCTAATGGGTCTTTGATGTCTGCGAATCTCCCAATGTATGTCTTTCCAAACATTCCATGTAATGGTGGTTGGGGTTCCTTTGCCTTTTTAGCCACACGTGATTCACTAAAGTCCCCTTTCTTCAACCCAATTTCTTGCATTGTGTTAGCTACCTATACCAATAGGTTTCATATTTCATGATTGGCAAAGAAAGTTCCAAATATGCTCTGCTTTGATGATACAAAGATCCCATATTTCCATGAGAAAACAATGTGTGTATATAGCTTTATGTTGACTCAATTTTGATGGATGGTCCAAAAACCTAATCTGGATCATGCCATGTTTAAATTTTCTGTTGTAGAATAGAGAAAGAAGTCTGCCCAAACTGTCTAATCTTGGCAGACCAGTAGCTAAGTAGAGAAATTAAGGTTCCCAACTACTTACTCTGGGACCTTGGAAGCAATAAGGGTAGTTTTAGATAGAAAATCAAAAGAAAAAAGCCAAAAGAAAGGAAAAGGCAAATAAGGGTCTGCAAGTCCAAGTGCACCCTTCATGAAGAAACAAAAAATGCTAGGCAAGTAGATGGGTAGGCAGATGGGGTTGCAGAAATGTCATTCCTTACAATTGAATGTGTGCTAACCTATTCACAAAGGAATATCAATGAATTGAGAAGGTCTTCTTCTCCATCATGTTGCAGCAAAATACAGAAGCATGACTAACTTCCTTTTCCCCTTTTTCGCCTTCATTACTAACATCCCTTCATCAGTTGTGTTCATGAAAGAATTTGAGGTTTTATGCTGGTTCTTATCCCTTTGAAAGCCACATTTCTTGTCTAAAAATCTTTTTATTTTTGATCTACTCCCTAAGCTAAGTTATCTTCACAAAAAACTTAGTGATTTCACTCCTCATTCACCTTTTCCATCCATATTAGCCCCCAACTTCTATCACTAAATCTCTTATGTTCCCCTTCCCCCTACTATTATAACACCATGGTGTATAAATCCCAAGCATTGTATAAATATCCTCCCTTTTAGCACTATAGCTAAATAAGTTTGTCTAAGGGAGACATTAGTCCACCAGGGACCATGGTCAACCCTGTCATGGGATTGCTCTAACCTCTGGTTGGAGTGATAACCTCCCCCCAAGCCCTCACCTCACCTCTGCTCAAGAATTCCACAAAATCCCCTTCCCTCTGCTTAAAACCCATTTTTTAACCCTTCTTCCCCCCTCAGATTAACCCTTGCCCCGAAAAATCCACAAAAAACCCTTAAACCTAAAGTTCTCCGCCCAAAATATTAATTTGAATATTTTAATATGCCGGCGGGACCCCCCCAACATGCACGATCCGTCGGGAGGCCCGCCAGCCATCCATCGTCTGCCACCCCCGATCCAACGGTGGGCGGGTATTTCCAGATTTGGATCTGCCGACCTTTAGCGTCCGGGGAACGGTGGTTTTCCGCCCCGTACATGGGACGCGTGGCAAGTGGCGGGGTTGTTCGGAGCCCCCCTCCCTAATACCGCCTTTGCCCAAAGGTGGTGCGGGGAAACCGCTTACCACCCTCCCCGTTACCACCTTCCCTCCTACATCACCTACGCGTCACCATGACGTCGGACCATCTCCCGCCCCGCACCGCGTGGCCCTCCACGTAGCCCTGCCTCCTTATCCGCCCGCCACCGTGTCCGGCCACGCTGGACTCCACCTCAGTGCCCACGTCACCCTCCGTACCCGGGCCCGCCATGACGTCATGCTGACTTCATCGGCGGAAAAGCGCCAATAACCCGTTTTTACCAAAATTGTCGTTATAAACGCCCGAAATAGCCGTTTTATGTCATTTTCGAGCGAAATACATAGAGCTCTTGTCGCTGCTTCCGCGCCAGATTGTTCCTGAACCTCCAAATTTGAACTTGCGACCGTCCAAGCTTATCAACTCAGCTACATTGAGCCTTCACAGTTCGGCCCGCAGGCTTGTCAAGCGATTTTATCCAGGTATTCACCATAATTTTCCCATTTCGCCCATACATACCATTTCTCTGCAAATTACCATTAAAAGAACTTGTCAAATTCCAAATTAAACTCTGTCTGCTACCTAAAAGTGAGCTAAGGTAACCTGCATTGCCCCAGCACCATAATTTAACATTAAAACAGACAATTCGCGGACCAAAATTGTAAATTTGTCCTCGAGGTGCCCGGCATTGTTCCCTTTTGCCGGGTGTAGACCAGCTGCAGCTTCTTACCAAAGTAAATCTCACATACCCTCTGCAATTTACCCCTAGCAATTCACAATCCCTGTGAATTTACCAAAAACTGCAGAAACAAGCCTGCCTTTTCCACTGTGAAAAACATTTCAAACATTGTCTACAGTGAATCTATCACTTAAGCTCTGAGGAACCTTGCAATCCATTGCACTCACCTTGTTCAAAATCAGATTATATAATGGTTGCCCCTGCACCCTCAGCCCTCAGTGTAGCTCCATTAAATCCACCAAATAAAGACCTGGAGGCCTTGCCCTTTGCTGACAAGGACTACCTCATTGAAGACTTTGTGGGTGACAGGGACTTTCTGCAGACCTTCAGGCAATTGAGAGAGGACTACCTGAATGGTCATGATACATATGGGATATGGGAGTCAAACCTGCCATACTATTGTCTCCCCTCTGTCAATGTCTTTCCTGAGATCATTCGCCTATGTGCAGAAAACTATGATGTGCAGCACAGAGCTATTAGCTTTCCATCTGGGAGGATCCTCTTTTACATTAATCCTGAATCCATCAATAAAATGCTCCATTTTGATCAGACAGAGCTGCTGTTCCCATTTTCCATGAATTATCTGCTGGACACTGGTGCCAAGATGACTAGTGAGGAGATTCAAAAGGTCACCAGGACATTCATGAGACCTGAGTGCCAGCCTACAGGGCCACCTCCTTATCTTGATGTCTATTTTACTGAAGTAGGCAGACTATTACTGGACATGATTGCTTATGTGCTGGGATACAAAACCAGCGAGCATGTGGATGAAAAAATGCCAGTATTGCTAGCTGCTTACAGTCCAGGCCAACCCCCTGCCCGCAAATATAACTTTGCCAAGTTCATAGCTAACAAGATCCATGATCAGTTGGGCAAAGTGGATAGACAGGGTGTCTTCAAGTACTCGGCCTATATCTATCACCTTTTCATGTACTATCAGTCTGAGGCTTTTCCATGCTACATCAAAAAGCTGGATTATAGAGGGGAAAGAAGATCTGTTATCTTCTGGACCTCTGTCTATCACAAAGTCTCAAATTCACCCTATTCCTATTGTGAATTTGTTGACCAATTTGTATACCTAGTTTCTTGTCTATTGATGAGGTCCCCTCCTCCCAGAATATCAACTGAGATACAGAAAGCTCTGCAGCTTTCCAAAAAATACAAAATAGGTCATTGGTACCTATATGAGAATCATACAGTCATCAGAGTCTATGGCTGTGAGCTCTGTCCATACAGGCTCCCAAAATATGTGCCTATGAGGTTATTTGCCTTGGAGTATTACAGGCAGTTGATTCAGTCCGACCTCACCCACTTCCACAGCTCCAAAAAGAAGGCCCACCTCAGGTTCAAACACCAGTTGGGCCCCTTCATCATGAATAAGAAAGAAGGATGGGAAGAGGCTGACCTAATCCTCAAAGATAAATACAAGTTGTCATATAGTTTTCGGTGGGTCCCTTATGACCCTGAAGGCTTCATTACTGCTAGAAGAACCAAGTACAGGCTTCTAGGTTATAGGCATTGTCAATACCCACACATTGAAAGATATGCCAACCAGCAAGATTGGCAGCAGGGTACTCTAGTTGAAAAACTAACTGAAGAAGAGACAATGCTAAAGAATGTAAAGGAGCTTGAAAAAACTATTGACCTAGACTCTGTGCAACAGGTACCTTTCAAATGGCCTTATTCAGCAGGAGAAGGGACCTCGGCCTCAAGCACTGCACCAGTCGCACAGGCACCTTCCACAGCAGCACCAGCTACAGACAAAGGGAAAGGCATAATGGGTGCTGAGGAAGAAACCATGAAAGAAAAGTCTGCCCCTTCAAGTGAACAGCAACAAGAGCAGCCACAAGGGCAGCAACCGGAGCAGCAGCAAGAGCAGACTCCCCCTCCACAAACTGAGGCACCCACAGCTCCAATTTTACAGACCCCAGCACAAGAGGACAGGGGTACAAAGAGAGCCAGAGAAGAGTCCACTCCTGCTAGTGGATCCTCCCAGCAACCCCAGACCAAGAGGCCAAGAGCTGATTCCCCGGAGGTAGAAGACATCACTGAAGAATTCCTTGACAGTTCAAGGAAAAATAGGGAGGGCAGCCAGCACACAAGGACAAGCTCCTTTCAGCAGGAGCAAGGATTACAACTGGGTTTGGAGGTGTCATCCTCCTCACAGCAGAGCAAGAAGCCCAAAGGCACTAAGGACTTCTTCAAACAAATAAAGGCACATAATGAACTGCTGAGGGTGGAGGTTTATAAGCAATTTCTCAATGCCACACCAGCCCAAAAGGAAAGGCTAATGTCTGTGTATGACATCCAGGAGGAGAAAATGATCCTCGGCCATTTCAAGCCTACAGTGCCCCATCCAAAATCAGCAGCAGACTATGTGAAGACAAGGGTGGAGGTCCTAGCCAAAGACATCCATCCCATGGACTAGATTGAACTCCACAAACAGACTGGAGAAATGGTCTATGCAACCTTGGTGGAGAGGGCAACATTGGCCCATGAGCTAAAAGAGTCACTCAAAAATACCAACACTCAGTTGGATTTTGAGAGAATGTCCTCCCTAGCCAAAGATAACAGAATAAAGTCACTAGAGGACATTATTGTTGACCTAGGGCATGATCCTAAGGATCCAAAGGGTGTAAAGGCCCTTATGAAGAAAAAAGAAGATGACCTCAATGCATTGAAGAAGAGGTTAAAGCTGTAGCCCACAGAGCACCCTCAAACAGCTGAGCTACAAAAGGAAAAACAGGTTGATGAGCAACTGGACCTCATAATGCAGCTAAATCAAAAGGTCCTCGATTTGGAGAAGGAGCTTGAAGGAGCATTGCAAGATAAACAGGGAGAATCTACATCCCAAGCTCCTCCAACTACTTCAACCACTGCAACAACTACAGAGGCAGCAGTGGCCCCTACGACAGAAGCAGCAGCAACAGCTCCAAGCTCCAGTGCAAGTGTGGAAGAATTAACCAAGGCCATTAAGGAAATGGAGCTCCAGGCAGATGAAATAAAGAAGGCCAAAGAAAAATTGGCAGAATTGGATGCCAAGTATGACAAATCAAAGATGACAGTGGCAGAACAAGGCAGAGAAATAAAGGCCCTAAAAGAAAAGATAAAGGCCTTGGAAAAGGAGTTGAATCTGGAAAGTGCCATGGCCGAAATAAGGAGAATTCTGTGGGCCAAAATTGGCCAATCCATCGATAAACAATGGAGATCAATTAAAACCATACATGAGCAGATGGATTTAATTGGCCTAGCACAAACAGAGATTCAAAGGGCCAAGACAACACTGGGAGACAAGCCAGAACAGGCCAACAGAGTGATAGATTTTTTGAACAGGCAAGAAAAGGAGGAACTGGCAGCCATGGGCATAGTCAACAGAACAGAGGCTGTCCTTACAGCCAAGAAAGTACTCACTCTCAGGAATTATGTACAGACAGTGGAGAGAAAGTGCTTTGAGATACAAGCTGAAGTACATGAGTACCAGCACAAGATGGCAGCACTGCAAGCAAAAGGATTGCCTAGCCTACTAAGCGGTGCAGGAAAGATGATCTCCCGAGATCAATTTGCTAACAGGATGGCAGCTTATATTGAAAACCAAATCACTGCATCTGCCAGTACCTCTCAGGAAACAGGGCCTCCAACAGGACAGAGCTTATATAATAAACTTGAAGGCCTGTTTTTTATTGAGAGTGAGGTGAAGCACCTTTTTGAAATTCCTCCTAATTTTTACAGGTATACAGAGGCCGACGAAACTTTGATTAAGATTCGAAGACATCAAATGCCTAAGGAGGATTGGTGGCAGGCAATGCTTCAAATTTTTCCACGTTAGCCTCAGTTGCTCGGTCACTGCCATCCCCAGCTCACTAGAAGACAAACAGCAGAAAAAGGTTAGCATTTAAAGCAGCTGAAAAATGACTCAGCACATGTACAACGACAGCTAGCCCAAAGGATAAGAAAAAACGCATATCTTTGACAGCGTATCCTCAGCCGACTCCAGCAGCCACCCAGTCAACAGTCTCTGACCATTTTGACAGCTAAAGCACTGAAGAGTTATTACAGCATTTACCTTCTCAGCTACAACGCTCCAGGAGTTGGCATAACATCAATGAGCCATTAACTCATTTCCTTGATATTTTTCATGTAAACTTTGTATATATACCCCCCTTAGTAACGCAAAAAGGGTTGGTAATTCTTACTCTGAGGAAAATATATTGTACACTTTCAGAATTATCTAATACAAAGGGCTGGACTAGCTCAGTGATTTCCTGAAGTTTTGATGTCTTGCTGATGACCTGCAAATTGAGATGCAAATTGAGATGCATTGTTGGATGCAAAGAGTGATGCAAAACTTGGTGCAAAAACAAATGAAAAAGTGGATGTACAAAATGGCTCAAAATTAAATGTAACATTAGACACAAAATGGGATGCAAAGGTGGACACAACACATGGCTTAACATAGGATACAAATTTGGATGTGAAATTGGATGCAAGATGTAGTGTTAAAAATATACAAAATTGGACACAACAATTGATGTAAAATATAGTGCAAAATGGGATGTGAATAAGGGAGACAAATCAAACATAAAAGTGGACGTAAAAAATGGTGCAAAAAAAAATGCAAAAATGGGCACAAAAATGGATGCAAAATTTTGTGCTAAATCAAATTCAACATATAGTGCAAAGATAGGCACCAAAGTTGGTGCAAACTAGATGCAATAATAGGTGAAAAATTAGAAGAAAAAACTAGTGTAAGATTAGATGCAACACCTGATGTAAGACTAGATGCAAAAACTGACACAAAATGGATGAAAAAAAGGCGCTAAATTGGATGCAAAAGATGGTGTAAACTTGATGTAAATGATGGCGCAAAAATGGAAGAAAAGAATGACACAAAATAGGAAGCAAAAAACGATGAAAAAAAATGCAAAAAATGGCACAAAACTAGAAACAAAACTTGTCATAAAATTAGATGCAAATCTTGGTGAAATTTTTGACACAAAAAGTGATGTATAATTTGGTGTAAAAAATGATGCTTTAAAAAATGTACAAAAGAGACAGATTTAGGGCCAAGTTGCTCATCCCAATTGTAAAAAGAATCCACCAAAATCTGGCGCTAAATTTGACGCAAAAAATGGTGAAAAACTAGAAGCAAAATTCATCGTCAAGCTAGATGCCTATCCTAGTGCAAAATTGGAAGGAAAACTTGTCGTAAAACATGGTGCAAAACTAGATGCAAAAAGTGGTGCAAAATTAGACGTTAAACATGGCACAAAACAGGGTCCAAAAAAGGATGCAAAATATGGTGGAAAAAATGATGCAAAATCTGGCACAAAAAAGGATGATTTAAAAATTGTACAATAGAGCTAGATTTTGCGCTAGGTTGTTCATCCCAATTGGTAAAAAATGCACTAAAACCAGGGGCTAAATATGGCGCAGATTGCCTATTTTGCTGTAGTGAATTGATCATTTCTGCTCCAAAAGTTTGGTTTTTGTCCCTTAGGCTTGAATAATGACCCCTAGGATCTAAATCCATGATTGAGGAAGACCAAAGACCACTTAGGATTTTCCTTTTTACCCCTGCAACACATCTCAACAATTTGGGTTAATGGACAAATTTATGAATTGGATAGCATAATAATGATTTCCTTGATTGCCACATGAAGTATCTAATGAACTCTGTCAATGGATATAACCTCTCTGGAACGTTGTGCTTGATTACATTCTCTTTCCTTCATGCATGTTAGATTAGTTTACTTTCTTTATTCTTAAGCTATGGTTTCTATTTCAAGCATTATTATTTCCATTCCATAGACTAGGTTTCCTTTTCAATGCAACTTTTACATTCTACAATCAGGCTAGTGTTTTGTTTCATGATATTCACTTCATTGCATCACATCAATGAAAGAAGGACACATTGCATGTTTCACATATAGTGTCGACACCTCTTAAGTTTGTACAAACCCTACGTTGATAATTTAAGTTGGTAGTCTTAGGAGTTGCAACATTCTTGTTGCAATACTGAGGCTCATCAGCTAGGAGATGTCGACCACATTTGTGGCTTCGAATTAGCAGACATGCGAGTCAATTGCAAAACAAAAAATACAAACGAAATATGTTGTGATAGAAACAAGTTGATTTGTATTGTTTTCTGTGAGAGTATAGTATATTATTACAAACGCTTCCACCGTATTTATTACCTTCCCGTTGTCGTATGTAGACATACTATTTTCAAACATGAACAATGGAATGTATATATGTGTGTGTGCGAGAGAGAGAACAAAAGAACTTATTGGCAAGAATAACATAGTAATTAGAGGGGAATGAAGAGATTAGAAGGACAAGTGGAAGATTCAACTTATACGAAGTTGACAAAGAAATCACGATAAGGACAAGTGGAAGATTTGACTTGTATGGCGTTGTCGTTGTTTGCATGCGACAATTTTGTGTACAAATATCTTAGATTTTTCCCACCACTCATTCTGGTCGCTATAGAGTACCAACAGTCGCTGGTGCGGTGTGCAAGTCATTAATGCAGAGCATAATTGATTAACCATGGTTCATAACGCAAACCATAATTTGATAAGTATAGTTAATTAATCTTTAAGGCTCGGCATGACATCTTCTCTTTTTAAGTATTTCCAACTAGTTATTTTAGTTTGTGTCCAAGCTGAGTTAAGGGCCATAGTGATCACTTTTCCTTTAATTGTGAAGCCATTGTAAATCACATTGCCTTTGATTAAGATGCATTGTTCACCTCCATCTACTTTCTTTAAGAAATTTAGTATTTACCATCAATGTCTTGATTGTATTTAGTGTTGGATATAATTTATCATTTGATTAACACTTTAATTTCAAACAACTTCACTTCATTTTCAAACAACTTAATTTATTAGTAACAATTTATGTTACATCAAATTCTAAACTCAATGATATTGTCACCCTCTCAAGGATTCCATTTTAGGGAACTTGGATCTAGTTCCTTGTTAAGTAGATCACAATTCAAGAGACATTATCACTTTTTTTTTTTTATAACTGGCTATTTCTTAATACGTATGGTCTTATGAGGGATTCATCCTTATAAATTTTAATTCCTTTGCTTTAGTATATGTCTATGAGGGATCCATCCTTATAAATTTTAATTCCTTTGCTTTAGTATAGGTCTAAACTCAATCACACTTTTCCTTGAGATAGAATCACGAAAGAGTGTTAGAACTCTCCACAGAGGTAGAAATATAATGGGTAAACAAATGTCTTACCATACTCAACACATCTAATATTACCAAATCTTCTTGTCAATGCAAGAGAGAGAACTCGGTACATATTCTAGTCCAATGCCCAATGTTATAGACATAGGAAAGCATCTCCACGACTTCCAATTGTCTTAGAAAGAGCATATATATGATTCAATTACATCACTCAAAAATTACGTTCAAAAGATCAATAATTCACAAGATAATGTGATTCCCACTAAATATTATGTTTTACTGCATTATTTATGATAACATGAATATTTATTATAAAATATCAATTATTTATATACAAATAATCATCTCCACTCCTTGCCACTATTTTGCAAGGAACATGGAAATTCGATGTAACACCTAAACAAGTGTTGCATGCAGCTGGTAGTCCCTGCCTATATAACCGAAAAATTAGCAAGTTATCTGAAAAGAAATTCTCGTGGGGTTGGGGTTGACCCAGTGTGTATTACAGTTGTTGCAAGTGTGTGACAATTGTTGCCGTTGGCAAGCACTAACTGGAACGAATTGTCCAAAACGAATTGTCCACTCCATTACTCGTCGATGCCAACGCTGTTGCAAGTGTGTGACAATTGTTGCCATTGGCAAGCACTAATTGGAACGAATTGTCCACTCCATTACTCGCCGATGCCAATTCCCCATTTCATTTCTTCTGTTACCAGACAGGGGCATATGGCCGGCTTGCCTGAGCAGAGTCCAGCTCTGTTTCAAAACTGATGGAAGGCACAAGAAATTTTGGGATCTTGGATGGTGATGGGGACAATTCGACTGTTCACAACCGGGAGGGAAGGATTTTTGTAATGGGAGATCTGGCCTGGCCAAGACGCACGGAAGAGCCCGTCCATGTAGCGAAGACTCCGATGTGGTGGACGATCAACAGAGGAACTTCAAAACTTGTGAATGGAACAATGAGAGCTCTGGGACGAGCATGGTCATGTCTGAGGGCAAGAGGAAGAATATGAATTATAGGTTGCTTTCTGTGACCTCCACCGGAATCCCAAGCGGCGCAGATATAATTGTTAGATGGAAGAACCGTGAGCATCAGCAACAGCAACAACACAAGTCTGTTGTTGCGAAGAAGACAAATTCCATATTCTTGGCGAAGAAAGCTAGTGCCTGCACTGAATGTGGTAAGGAGTAAGCGCTGGCTGTACAGTTCCTGCTCTTCGAGCTATTCTTGCAGCTGATCAGGCGGGTGTGACCTTATGATTCAACCAAATAGGGTATGTACAACTTAGCATTAGTTTCTTGTATTGGAGAAAAGCCAATCCCATATAATTTAACCAAACTTTATATGTATCGTAAAAAACTCAACTTTGGTTATCTTATTTTGAATACATTGAAAAATTAGAACCGGTAATAAGACTTCAAATCTGGTTATCCAATCACATTAAAAATAAATCATTTTAAATA
The DNA here is from genome assembly GCA_031772625.1 of Pinus tabuliformis. Lineage (NCBI taxonomy): Eukaryota > Viridiplantae > Streptophyta > Pinopsida > Pinales > Pinaceae > Pinus > Pinus tabuliformis. The sequence goes on along the minus strand of CM062819.1, from coordinate 1,524,244,560 downwards.
TGTTTTTTAAGAAAACTTTGGTTAAATGCGGGAAATGAGATGTATTTTCAGATATACCCCGGTTTAGTGAAAATAGAAAAGGAAACCACGTGTTCATCAAACTCTGAAAATATAACCACGCGTTCAGTGAAAATAGAAAAAGAAACCACGCGTTTAGTGAAAAATAGAAAAAGAAACCACGTGTTTATTTAGTGAGCTACCATTCCTGTCAATGGGATGTGGGAATATGGAAATGACTATGGTATGCCACTCTAGCCATTGTGTGCTATCATGTTCTACATGACACTGAAGATATGTTTGATATAATCAATTAATATGGTTTTGAGACAAATTAGACATTGCAAGGCTTTGAGCCAAATTAAACCTGAAGATTACGGAAGATCCCAGAGACCTAGGAAATTCGAGACGCTTCAATCCCTTGAAGTGCTACAGCAACTAGAAAGGACGCCTCCAAGGTAAGGAAAAATTTTAAAACCAGAACTAAATGCAATTCCATCTGCCCTCATTTTTTTTCTCAGAATCTCCAAAATCTATCTCCCCATCATTAATTTTGTGATTGTTTTCTACAAGTTTCAACTTTTTTATGCAAATATGAAGTGAAGACATCTAAAACTAGGGTTGCTTTTAATGTTATTGGATTCTTGGAAAGTTTATCAAACTGCAAATATGAGCAAAATATCTAATCTCAAATCTAAAAATCTCTAGATCAAATTTTCATGAAAATTCAATATTATTATAGAAAATACAAGTTAGAAACCCTGTTGGGTTTGAAAGAAACCATATAGAAAATGGAACCTTGAATTATGGTTGTGAAATTTACATTTTACAACAAGTATAGTTGTACGCTATAAGAGATTCAGGTAGAGGATGAGTAATTCTGAAGAGCCAACCTGTAGGCCAGCGGAAAACTGAAGTCAAACTTTGAGAGAAGAATAAACCCTGAAGACTTAAATGACCCATCTACAATCCATACCTGTAAACCCCAACTTGAGCATAAAAATTAATACTCTGAAGTATAGAATAAGAAATCGTAAATGGATATTGATATATCTCAAACAAAAACATGGTTTGCACTGTTCAAACCATACCTAAGAAGAAATGAAGTGTATCCTCCCCAGAATAATCTACGACAACAAATTAATCCATGTTAGTAGGGAGAAGGATAAATTCCGAATAACAAAGAAGATTGACAGTGAATTTATATAAATATTTATAATTCAGTAACATGGATGCAAAAAAGAATGTTATTCTAGCCCTTTTTTTCTGTAAAATTACAGCTTCTGTAATTTTATACACTTAAAAAAATTATAATATTCTATTTTTATACACTTAAATCTATTTTAATAAATTAAAAATTAAAACACAACTAAATGAATCAATGGCACTGTAATTTCAATCTAAATTAAAAATAATATACATTTTAATTTAAATTAACGGTACTTTAATTTAAGTCTATTTGTGTTCCAAATTCATGATTTACAGGTTGCGCACTTACTCGACGAACAACGTAGTAAACCAACAATGCGGTAAATGCCTCCAACAACCACAGATAAAATAAGTAAACACATACGAAAATCAATCTAGTAAAACTGGTTAAAAATCACACATTAACAACATACCACAATAAACTGGTTAAAACTGGTTTTATTTTCATTTTCACAGGAGTCCTCAATACACAATAAAAACCTGACACTCATAAGTGAATCTTACTGAGCAGAAGAATTGGAACATACAAATATTTTATAAAAAGGGTTTTCTCAGCTACCTTTTCAACTACTCCGTGCATTGGGAATCAACCATGAAAATCTCTTAATATTACTCAGGGAAATCTTAATAAGAATTTGGAGCATAAACGAGCGCCACCGCCAAATATTTAAAGGGGGTTTACTCCTCTCTGCAGTGCGAGTCAACAACAAAAATCCTGTCAATATAAACCTGACAAATTCTAATTGCATGTTAAAATTTTTAACAGACTTATGATTTGAAAAGAATCAAACGAAAATAAAACAATACCTGGCCAGAAAGGTAATGCACTCCATTGTTGTTTATGTAGGACATCTCACTGAATAACATCACCTGGGATTATAACCTGCATGCTTATAGCTGAAGATGGGACAATGAAATTTATAGCGACTGCATTAAACCACCGGACTGGTAAGAAATCCATTTTTTGTGGCAGCTTCATGTAGCTATTGTTTTCTGCAAGATTACAACCTTGTCCATATTTTTTGTGGCAGCTTCATGTAGCCATTGTTTTCTGCAAAATTGCGGCACAGAATGAACCACCCTGTAGGACGATCAACTGTTGGTGGCACAGAATGAACCACCCTGTAGGACGATCAAAGGTGCCATGAAGGATATGACCATTAATACACGGATCTGGCGCCGGAAGACATGGCTAATGTCAGGGAAGTATTTCTAATCCAATTTAAGCATGTGGCTAGAGGTACTGAAAACACTGCTGCTAGCTTCTGGACTCCACCAAAAAATTAGAAGAGCTTTTCCCGAAGGTAATGGAGCCGAGGCGCAGGGAGATCTGTATTTTAAAAGAGGCACGGGCTCAGCAAACGCAGGTGCATGCATCTTGCCACGAAGCGATGGGCTGTTAGCTTGCCACCACGAAGCGATGTGCTGTCAACTAAAATACTTTGGATAAAAAGTAGACCAAACGTTTGCATAAACCTTTCGATAAAATGTTCAGGTCGGCAATATGACCAAACTTTGGATAACAAAAACTTTCCATATCTGAAAACTTTGGATATCTTACTTTTACCCGAACATGAATGTCTTGAAAGCTGCGAAGCCCGCAATAAGACCCTCAACTTTGTTGTCCAATCAGAAATTACATAATAAATTTTATATTATTTTGTAATATTAAAACTTTGGTTAAAGTTGTGATGCGCATAAATATTTTTGGTCAAACAAAAGATTAATACGCCGTCAACGCTCTATCGATCACTAATAGTCCCAGGCAGGGACTAATAACTATGCCCTCACTCTATCAAAACAAATCAAGAATTATGTACAAATTACATTTAAAAATTCAACAATCCTCTAATTCACAGTGTCACATTTTGTATATTCTTAATTATAAATCATTGTCAAGATATTTATTATTAAAAATCATTTCTTTATTTTATCGAGAAAACGATATAATACTGATGAATAAAAATTAAGGAAAAATCTCCTTGACAAAAATCTGACGCGTCCTGACGGCGTCGTATAAAATATAAAAAATGGCGTTTGAATTTTAATTCATTCATACCACGTTGATTATGGCAACTTTGAACTAATGTTCACATAGTACCTTTTTTTAATTTATTTTCAGGCAATGGTCAAGGGCAGTTTATTTAGGAAGGATAAACAATAAAGAATGTCGGAGTGATTAAAAAAAAATATTGAGTTAAAAATAACGATATGACATAATTTATTTTAAAAGAAAATATTGTTGATTGAAATTTGTTTTTTATATCTATATTTTTAAGTAATTAAAATATGATAGTTTTATATAATAATAAATTTAGGTGTTTGTTTAGTTAAAGTGATGGGACGACTAAGGAAAGAAATAGTTTGAAATGGGAAAAAGTGATATCTCAAATCTATAGATGCACGAAGGTAGAGTTAAAGAGTTTTTTTTAAGAGAAAATTGATTAGTTATTTTTGTAAACTAAATCTTTTATAAAGTGGATCAAAGATTGTTAGGGAATGGTTGGCAAAGGCAAGTGAAGGATTTCTTACTTATAGTGAAGTTTTTTTTTGTTCCTATTTATGAGAATCATCTGGTGAAATTGTGTTACAGGGAGGAGCTATGGGTAATGGATTTTTAAGGTTGTTTTTTTTTTTTTTTATCATAGAAGATGATTTTTTCTGGGTTTAATTTTTCGGTTCTTTTTCTATTTCTCTTATGTAAGCATTTTAGTTTTGATACAAGATATATAGAGTTGTTTCCATTATGCTCATTAAGAAGGCTTACATTAGGAAGGATTGTGATGATCTTAATAATGGCTTATATTTTGGAAGGTCAATTAGAGGAAATAGCTTTTGTATATTACCAAGGTATTTAAGGAAGATGGTAAATGAAAATAGAGAGTCATTTTACCTACCCTATTGTAACATGTTATCCTATAATATCCATCTTATACTAGTGATACTTCATCATGAACTGTATCTCTTTTATGACACTAAAGTTGTTTGTGGTTATTCAAAATTTAAAGGGTAGAAGGTGAACCTTCGACGTGTCTATGTCAATGAGGAACTACCCCAAAAGTTGATGGTATAACACTTCTCACTAAAGTTAAGGATCTAATAGGAAATATAGAAAAGACATGTAGGGACACTTCCATATGCTCATTTTTTGAAAAGTTGAACCTCAATTCAACATGTTTTGTTCAAAATTGACAAACCCATCTTCTTTTATTCAGTCAATTGAGAACTCTAGTGAGCCATCATATCATATCAATACTACCCAAAATATCTCTACTAGCATATCCAAGAAGGTGTATGAAATGAGAGCAACAATCTCCAAGTACACACCAAGGTTGGTTCAATTGTTGGAGGGTAGTGAGGAATTATTTCTTCAAGTCCATTTGTAGAGTAAACACCAAACCTATCACAACTACACTTTGTATTGTGGTTGGGCATCTTGCTTGATTGTGCTCGATGTTGGGACTAGATTCTCCTTTTGTGGTAGAATTACAAGATTATCAAGTCTAAAGTAGGTGTTGCAAATCTTGGCCTTTTTATCATTCCATATGCATTCATTCCCTTCAATGATCAATAACACTTACGATATTTGTGGAGTTTTTTTTATAGTTAGTTTCATTACTTGAATGTTATTAAATACAAAGTCAACATTTCCATGTATAGCGCGAGCATAAAATTATGCTTTTAGAAACTTTATCATAATGAATTTGTTATATATTGATGCAATCCATACAATCATGGAAACATCATAGAGTTCATAAATCATTCTAAGTGGCCACTATTTAGTGCAAATTTTCAGTCCGTGGAACAATCCACTGTTAAAGAAGTCTTTATAAGAAAGAAGATATTTAAATTTGTTCTTGTGCATGCAATAATTTTTAACTCCTCGAAATTAATATTTCTTTAAACGATTGAATGATTGGTAATTTTTTTTTTTTTTAAGAAATGAGTAGAGATTTAATATTGTACAGGAATTCTGGGCCAGAACGGTCACAAAATTCCTCATGTTCCATAGTGACATTATTTTCACCAGTACAAAAAATAGAGATCCTAATTCTGGCATTTTTTACCAACTATCTAAAATGCGTGTCTACCATAATTCCTATAAAAAACTCCTAATACCAACTTATATTTGCAAAACATTGAAATTTTTTCAAGACAAAATAATTTATCTAGAACAACTTCTGTTTGTTTCCCACCATCATTGTCTCTGACCTTTTACTCATGGTCCAGTGCTCTTTTTTTCCTTTTCTTTGTTGGATCCTCATTGGTTTTTGACCCTGCCAAACTATCATTTTCTTCAAACGTTTCTTTGGTATTCATCGGATGGTCCCTAATAATGTGCTTGTATTGATGACAACATCTACATTTGAAGGGGACTTGTTCATAATCTAGAGGTTTTTTCCAAACACTATCTTGATAGTAAATATCTATGGAGGTTGGAAAAGGCTACGAGATTTTCATATAAACATAGAACTGTGCATATGAAGGGTACCTCCCTCTCTTGGTAGCCTTCAACAATGTGAATTCTTTTTCAATGGTATTACCAATGCTTTAAAGGGTTTTCTACTCCCAATATTCTTTGGGGAGAGAAAAACATAGGTCCACATTGGGGCTGAGGAAATCCTCCTTATCTGGATTATATTGCTCTTTCTAGAATCGTATGAAGATCCCTACATTATTGAAAAAATATGGCCCTCCTTCGAAAACCTTCTATCTGTCTTCTAAACTAGAGAAAATGACTATAAAAAACCCTTGGTCCCTAACTCCAAGTCTAGTTAACCATGGGAGTTCCATTTATTTCAAATCCACCTAATCAAAGCCTTTTGAGAGGGCCATAATCCAATAAATTTGAAAATCAAAATGTGATCTTGCATTTATTAGTTATATTCTCCAATATTATGAAAGTAGTTCCCTAGATTTCTATCATGCCATGATGCACCTAGTGAAGGTTTGTTGCAAACCTAAAGACCCCACTTTAGACAACTACTCTATGAAAAAGATGTCAAAGATGAGGAGATTGATGAGGAATACCAGTAGATCTACATTCATTATGAAGTCTCAAAACAATCTAGCTAAAGAACAGGGTAGAGCCCCTCTCCTAAAAAAAAGAAGAGGGTAAAGACCCTCTCCTAAAAACAAACATAAATAGCTATATAGAAGAAACCCTAAAATTTGTAGAGCAAAGCCTAAAAACCTTATATCCATAAAACTTGTCCTTTATTTTTATTCTTTCATATTATATATATTAATAAAATATTAATACTATTAAAAATAAAATTATTCATATCTATATATATATATATATATATATATAATTCTTTCATATTATATATATATATATATTAATAAAATATTAATACTATTAAAAATTAAATTATTCATATATAAAAATAAAAAAATTTGATATAGAATATACTAAAATTATATCCACAAAACATGGAATAAATAGCCATAAGGTATATTGTCGAGGCATTTTTGTGAAAGTTAAGGATTCTAAACGTAAGCTAACTTTCTAACTAATCGATTAACAAAATATATATATATATATAATAAAATTATTAGTATATAAATATACACATATTAATAGTGATTAATTTAATTGTCCGCATGGGTAGCTCAAGTGACGATGGCTATGGAATGAAGTCTCACCGAACCAAAGATCTTGGGTTCGAACCTTGTGCTACCCTCCCCCGTAGCGGGGTGAATAATGGACATGTAAACTCAAAAATTGGAGAGTCCTACCAAGCTTACAAAAAAAAAAGTGATTAATTTAATTAAAAAAATCAATTTATTAAATATAATACATTATTTTTACCATGTAATTATTATTCTATTTATGAACACATCTAGTATGTATTAGAATTTGTATAAGTAAGGATTAGAATTGAGAAAAATTGGAAGTTGTAATAAATTTTATATGTTTAATAGTAATGAAAAAATCAATACATAAAGTAGCTAAGTTAAGTTTAAACGCACGCAATCACTAAAACTAACTAAAACTAAGTGTGGTTATGCTATGTTAATGTGCATGTACGCTACACACATACTAAGCTAAGCTAACTAAAGTTAAGTGTGCTTTAGCTATGTTAATATGCATTTACAACAAGAATCCCTCTTAAGCATAACTTAGGTGAGTATGATGCAAGATGGATGAGTCCCGACAACAAGTCCATTTCAGGTGTCCATGTACATTGCATGAAAGAGGAAAGGGAAAACTCATAGGAGACAAAAGCCCCCCTCAAAATACAATGCAAAACTAAAAGAAAAGACAATTCTTATAGAGTTGTGTCCTTCACCTTGAGATGATCTCATAGAAAGTGAAACTTTTGCTCAGTGAAAGTCTTGGTGAAGATGTTGGCAGTCTGCTTAGAACTGAGACAATACTACATATTGATGATCCCATGATGAATCAATCCTTTGATGTAGTGCATGTGGATCTTGATATGTTTGGTCCACTATCATTGCACTGGATCTCTACAGAACTTCAGTGTACTCTGATTGGTGCACCATATGATAGTGGGATGATGGACAATGATACCAAGCTCGGAAAGGAAATGCTACAACCAAATGGTTTGAATGGTGTCATTAACTACTCTTCTATACCCAGCCTCTATTGATGATAAAGCAATGCTATCCCACTTCTTGCTTGACCAACAAATGGGGCCAAATCCCAAACTAAGTACATAGTCAGAAGTGGACTCCTTTGCAAATGGATTTAGAGGAAAAATCTCCCTTTTCAGAAGTAGAGGTATCATATGAAGGATTGATTCTCCTTATCCATGGTTGCATGCCAATACAGATTCCTTGCAACTTCAACATGTGTTTGACGATCAGATCCATGCAACATATATGCATGCATGAGCATGTCTATATCTAGGAATGCATGCATGTGTATGCATGGCTTTACTGATGCCTTCATCGATGCATACATGTGCATGCATGGTGTTATATATGCCTCCTTGGATGCTTGCATGGCTCTGCAGCTACGAGCGCATGTGGGGCATCACCAAATTGAGACCTCGTCAGATTTGCATCATCAACATCATCAATAGTAGAGGAATCAAAGTCCTCTAATATGTTTTCGAAAGCAATGTCTCCATTTGTAGCAGAGTCTTCATCACCAACAGAGGAAGATATTTCCTCATGTGTGACATTTTTGTTATTGGATAGGATAAAATTCTCATATGCAACAACTTCACCAACAACAAAATATGTGGAGTCTTCATGTGCACCACTATCTCGAGAATATGTGTCCACATTGTTGACGAAGTCTTCACTGGTTTCATGACTGCTATGATTGATCGAGCTCTCTATCTCCAAATGGTGTTCTTCCATATCATCTTCATCACCATATAATCCTTCAAATGCAGTCCACATTTCATGTGGTGACTCAATATTTATGATCTGATAAAGAATGTCATGAGACATAGATAGACACAATCTTCCATAAGCCATGTCAAATCTCTTAAACCAATCAAACTTCTTATCCTTTGACATTGGTTCCATCTCAATTCTCATGACTACTCAGTATAAGCCTTTGCTCCTAAGATGAAGCAAAGTCACTGGCTTCCATTCATACTAATTGTATGGAGTGAGAATGGTGAAAACTAAGAATTCCATTATTTCAATAATCCAATTCTTTGACAACTTTTGACACTTTCAATTTGTGGGAAATTCTGACACTTTCAATAGTTTCCAATGCTTTGTTCTTCAAACCTGGAAATAATTGTTCATACACCTTTTCCAAGCCCCTAGTCATCCTGATACACTTTCAATTTGTGGAAAATTCCGACACTTTCAATAGTTTCCAATACTTTGTTCTTCAAACCTGCAAATAATTGTTCATACACCTTTTCCAAGTTCCTAGTCATCCTGATACCACGTTAAATTATTAGAGCCTGCACATGTAAAGACTCTGGAATAATTGCAACTAACAATAATTAAGAAAAATTGGAAAAGAGAATGAATTATGTATATAGTGATGAAAGAATTCATAAAACAACCAAATTAAATTAAAAAGCATGCTAAAGCTTAGTGTACTTTATACTATGTTGATGTACATATACACCATATATAAACACTAAAGCTAATTAAAACTAAATATATTTTATATTATATTAATGTGCATTACACCAAAAATATCATCGTGACATTTATTTCACTTTAATATGTAAAACATTATGTTACTTTGACATTGTCTCATTTTCTGTGTTAAAATAAAATTAATTTAACTTAATCTAATTGCTATCTAAAAACATGAAAAATACTTATTTAAACATTTTCTGAAACACGAAACATTTGATCATGGCCGCTTCTAGAATCAAAAGCATTGTTAACATAACAGTGGGGCAACAAAGATATAATTACACGACTCCGTCAAATCCAAAGGATTGCTGTGGGAACCTTTTGGGTTGCTCATTCGGTAAAGTATGCAGTTCATAGAATCGATTCCGTGTCACCTTAATATGAAATCCACCCTAATTACCGATTTCACAAACCATAAAAAAAACACTAGAAATAAAGGGGCAACGATATCTTCATAATATTTAGAAAAACGATGTCATGTCATACAAATTAGCAGAGTCGTGCATGGATGTCAAACGAGGGAAATACTGTTCAAAGAGCTTGGAGCGAGGGGCCTTACTTCTGTACTAAATTGTCCATTGCTAATACAACCATTCACCATTTATGGCTGTTTGTCTCTTCGCTGTAATTGAATCTGTAAGTTGTGTTTCTGTCCAACCCAGAAAATCCAAAAAAAGGTTGTGCTGGTCCTGATTTATATATATATATATATATGGGGGAAGAAATGATTGGAAACTGAGGTATTTAAAAAAGATAAGTGATACATATTTTTTTAGCATAGTTATCAAGTTCAAATTCGAATTTAATTCCATATTATATGATAAAATTTTAAATGAATTTGGGAAAAATTAGATAATAAACATCTTAAACATTTAAAAATATATAATTTTTTTTTATGTAATAACAACCATTTTTGGTCACACGTTTTTGGAGCGATCTGCAGAGAGTCGACCAGGCGATCGTGCTGCCTCGGCCCTCGCAGGCCTCTTCTGAGGGCTTTCGATCCCAGCGGACTGATCAGAAGTTCGTTGCAGACCTGGAGGCCGATCCCGTCCCCTGTGTGCGCGCTCAGTCTCTGCTCCCTGAGGGCGGATCCGCCTGATCCTGAGGGTGGGCTGCTTTATGGAGATCTGCGCTGGAATCTGTCTGGCTTCTCTCTAAGGTTCGAGATCATGGAGACTATGGGCTCCCCCCAGGGTTCCCCATCTGCTCCTCCGCCTCTTTCGCCTTCGGAGGCCTTCAAGCGGCTTCTGGCGGGGCTTCCTAAGAAGAAAACCCCTGAACCTTCGAAATTTGTTAAAAAACTGGATGATATCCCAGCGATCTCCCTCCCGCCTGAAACCCCGATGCAAGTTGCGCTGTCGCTGTCCGAACGAGCCCTCATCGGCCAGTTTACGGGGCTTTGGCCGTCCCCAAAATCCACGGAGAGCTGGGTCTCCAGAAATTGGGCGCCGCTGATCAGAGAAAACGTTACTTCTTATTTTCTGGGGAGAGGGTACTTCCTCTTCGAATTCACTGCAAAGGAAGACAAAGACCTGATCTTCCGAAACGGTCCCTACTTCATGGGTCCTCGGGGACTGTACCTTAACAAATGGACCCCGGATTTTGACCCAGCAGTCGATGTTCCTAACGCAGTTCTGGTGTGGGTTAGACTCCCGAACCTCCCGGTCCATTGTTGGAACTGGGAATCTCTGCGTCACATTGGAAATGCCCTGGGGAAATTTATTGATCAAGCGAACAACAAGGATCAATACGACTGTGCCCGGATCTGCGTAGAAGTAGATCTGGAGGTAGGGCTTCCTGAGGCCATCACGATAAATGTAGGAAGTTGGACGCATCTGCAGAAGCTGGACTATGAGCAGCTGCCCTTCAAATGTCGGAAATGTCACGTGTATGGCCATTTCGCCAGAGGCTGCCCATCCAACATCGAAGCCACGCAGGGAAAGGAGGACGGATGGAACCAAACCAAGCGACATAAATCTAAGAAGACAGGAGGACCTAGTGGCAAAGGTCAGCCAATTGTTCATCATATTTCTCCATCTTCAGAAAACAAGTTTGATCCCCTCAGCTCGCATCAAGAAAAAACTCAGGAGGCAGAGACTCAAAAGGAGACAGAACCCACAGAGGAGATTGAAAATCAAAACCCAGACTCTTCAAGCAAAGGCACACCTCCAGCCTTCATCAAAGACTCAAACACTGAAAATTCCAAAGGCAAGAATGATGAAGACAATGAAGAAGAGCAGAACACAGATGACTCAGAGGAGGAAGGAGAAATAGGAGAGTCCCAAGCTTCGGTAAGAAGATCCACGAGAGGTCGTAAAACGGACAAAGAAAAAAGAGAGGAGGAGACATACAAGGAAAAACTACAATGCAACCAGCCAACTCTGGAAAAGCTTCTAGCCTCAAAGCCTAGGATGACGAAAAGCCAGACTCAAGGCTCCAAGGGAGCCCACCAGAAACATAAATAATGAAGATCATCTCTTGGAACTGCAGAGGTATGGGGGGTAAAGTCAAGGAAGAAGCCATGCGAAGCCTGATAAGAACAGAAACCCCAGATATACTTCTCATCCAGGAGACCAAGCTGGAAGACTCAGTCTTCCTTCAAACAAGCAAGAAATTTTGGTTCAAAAGTGAAGCTAGAGCAGTCTCCGCTAGGGGAGCCTCGGGAGGGATTGGTACTCTTTGGAACGCTAACAAATTTGCAGTCATCAGTGAGGTTAGAAACATACACTGGTTGCTGCTGAAAATGCAGAATCTGAACACTAAAGAAATACACTGCATCTTCAATGTATACTCCCCAGTCAACGCCGGGGAAAAAAAAGCATGTTGGGACTCGATAAGACTTCAAGCAGATCTTATGAATATGGAAAACACTATCATTGTCGGAGACCTCAACCTTACCCTTAGCTCATCCGAAAAAAGGGGTGGCAGTGTTGTACGTGATCTGACAAGAGAATGGGCGGAGGATCTCATGCAAGACTGGGATTTGCTGGACATCAAACCCTCCTCCGGTAAGTACTCTTGGTCCAATAAAAGAATAGGGCCAGGTCATATTGCTACTAGATTAGATAGATTCTTTATTCAAAGCTCATACTTGTTGCTTGGATTAGAACCTAGAATGCACATTCTCGCTAACAGTATCTCGGACCATAAACCCATAAAGCTAGACCTTCTAGCTCATCTTGATCTGGGACCTATCCCATTCAGATTCAGCCCAATCTGGGTCAAGGAGCCAGACTTCATGCAGCTAGTTAAGGATTGCTGGAGCCAACCTGTTAAAGGATCCCCCTTCTATATATGGGAAGAAAAACTCAGAAGGGTAAAAAGAGCTCTAAAACATTGGGCCAAAAATCTCCCCAAACCTGATATATAAAGAAAAAATATCAAAGCCACCCTTGACATTCATCAATCTCATATGGAAGACATTTCAATCACTAAGGATCTGCTTGATAAGGAAGCTCATCTGCAACAGCATTATCATAAGGCTTGTCGTGTTGAAGAGGAATATTGGAGACTAAAATCAAGAAACCTCTGGCTCAAATCAGGGGACAGAAACACTGCATTTTTCCATAAACAAGCGCAAAGAAGAACATGTTTTAACACCATCTCCGAGATCAAGGTGGACAGTGAAACTCACAAGGAGTTTGCAGACATAAAGAAGGTAGCCCACGCCCATTTCCTTCAGTTGTATAGTGCAAAAAAGGTTCAGCAACAAGCTTCAGACCTGTCAGACTTGATCCCAGCTACAATTTCTCCTGGAATGAACGAAACCTTGGAGGCCAAAATAACCAAAGATGAAGTCAAAAAAGCCTTATATGACATGGATCCGGAGAAGACCCCTGGGCCGGATGGATTCTCAGCCAGGTTCCTCCAAATATGTTGGTCCATTATTGAAAAAGATCTAATCAAAATGATTCGGAAATCACAGAACTCCCAGAAAATAGGCGGTAGCACAAACTCTGCCTTCTTAGCCCTCATACCCAAGGAAAAAGGTGCCAACAATTTCAGTAGATTCCGGCCGATCTCTCTATGTAACATTGGGTATAAGCTAATCACAAAAGTCATAGCAAATCGTCTGAAGTGCATTCTTCCCAAAATAATCCCGGAGAACCAAGGAGGCTTCATCCAAGGGAGGCAGATAGTGGACAACTTCACCCTTGTTCAGGAGGCAATCCACTCAAGTCTTCAACGAAAAGAGACAGGTATGGTAATTAAACTCGATTTAGCAAATGCTTTTGACCGTGTAAACCATAGTTTTCTGTTAAAAGTCATGAACAGGTTTGGATTTGGATCAAACTTCATTAATTGGATTCGGGCTTGCATCTCGGAGCCATGGATTGCTCCACTCGTAAATAGAAGAGCTACGAACTTCTTCAAAGCATCAAGAGGGCTCAGGCAGGGGTGCCCACTCTCCCCTCTGCTTTTTTTCATTCAAGCCTCAGCTCTCAGCTTTCTGCTGGAGAAAAAAATGCAAGATCAAGATCTTATGGGACTACATATAGCAAGAGGAGTCAAGAACATCAACCATGCTCTTTTCGCGGATGACACCCTGCTTTTGGGTGCTGCCTCTTTCTCCTCCGCCTCCAAATTCAAATCAGTCCTGGAAGAATTCAGCAAGGGCTCAAGTAGCGTCGTCAACAAGAATAAGTGCCACATCTTCAGTTGGAATACCCCGCCCAGACTCCTCTCTGCCATCTCCAGGTGCCTAGGATTTGCAGCCTCCACCTCATGGACTTCCTTTAAGTACCTAGGCCTCCCTATTGCCCACAAAAGAATCTCAAGCAAAGATTGGCTACCCCAGCTCGAAAAATTCCAGTCAAAAATTTAGGTCTGGGGCTTCACCTGGCTCAACTATGCTAGCAAATCCGTCCTCATCAAATCAGTGCTCACTAGCCTTCCTATTTTTCAATTTGCAGGGATGCTAGCTCCAACAATCATATTAAAAAAAATGGAAGAACATATTCGTAGATTCTTCTGGAAGGGAGGAAAGTAGAATGAAAGTAAAATCCCCCTCATCAGCTGGGAAGCCATTTCTAAGCCTCTGTGGGAGGGAGGTCTTAACTTCAAAAACTTAGGCCACCTAAATGTAGCAATGGCGGCAAAGGTCATCTGGAAAATTATCGCGCCCAATCCTGGCTGGGCCCAAACAGCTCTCAGAAAAAAATATTTCCGTGGCCCTCGCTCCAGCTACTTAGACAGAGTCATTCGCTTGCCTAATTCGCAGTTTCTCAAGCTTTATGATAAGGCCGCCTCCCTGATCAAAAATCGCATCTATTGGATCCCTGGAAACGGTAAGAAAATAAAAATCTGGACCGATAAAATCATGTTCTCAGACTCGATCAGCGACATAGTGCCCACGGGAGAGCTGCGGGAGTGGATGGAAAGAGAGAAGCTGCGAACTCTCTCGGACATCTCCCTCTGGAAAGACAACGAATGGATCGGCTGGAAGAGGCCGGAAATGCCAGATCGCCTGATTGATGATTGGGCCACGATGACAGGCCTCCTCCACGGTCTTGCGCCCATGAACAGGAAAAAGCATGACACAGTCGGTTGGGGGAAGAAAGCCAAAGGCTATTCAGTCGCAAAGGGCTACACCAAACATCGTGAGAGACCGCATGTTCCCTCAAATCCAGCGCCCTGGCAAGCGATCTGGCGATATCAGGCTTGGCCCAAAACTGATATATTTGCTTGGATTCTCTGCCATGGTCGAATCCTCACCTTCGACAGACTGCAGAAACTGGGATATAACGGCCCCTCCATTTGCCTTCTGTGCAGCAACAGTGTAGAAACAACAGCGCATTTATTCCTGGAATGCTGCTTCGCCAAACAGATATGGTGCGCCCTCCTTCACTCATTGGATCCCGCCTTCCTGCTTCCTCGCTCCATTGTTGATCTATTTTCTAGCTGGGCATTCAAATACCCTGGCCCTCCTCCTCAAAATCGGCTAATCAAATCAGCTTGGGCCATTCTACCAAAGGTCATTTGCTGGCAGTTATGGCTGGAACGCAACAGAAGAACCTTTAGGAATGCTAGACAGCACCACAAGACCATTGAAGTTAAGATCAAGTGCCAAATAAAGGAATGCCTGTCCCAAATAATCAACGATGCTAGTCTCAGCCATCAAGATATTGCCTGGGGCTCTTCCCTTGGATTACAATTTCTCCCAGCAATCAGAAATGCACTTCCACTCAAAGATTGGCAAATAAGAAAACTGGAAGCAGACTTCCAAGACTGGCTCAATTCGCAATCTAGGTACTCTCTATTCTTCGATGGGGCGGCTAAGGGTAATCCGGGCAGAGCAGGTGCTGGAGGTGTCGTCCTAAACTCAATAGGAGAAAAAATTCACTCATATGCTTGGGGGCTTGGACACATGACCAGCACTCAAGCCGAGGCTTTGGCCCTCCTGCAAGGCCTTAAGTCTCTAAAGGAGATAGACATAACGGAAGCAACAGTAATAGGAGACTCTCAGATCATCATAAGTGCCTCTAACTCCTCTGCTGCTGATCTTAATCTAGCCAGGATGATTTCCAGAATTAAGGGCCTAGAAAACAACTTTCAAAAGCTGAACTACTATCATGTTCTGAGAGCTCACAATAAAGAAGCGGACAGCGAAGCAAATAAAGCAGCCCTCCTCTCCACCGGGGTCAAGCTGAAAGACGGAAAAGAATCATGGGAACCCATCCCATAAGCCGAGGTCCGCCATGTTTAACTGCTTGATCTTAAAAAAAATTGTCTGTATATCCAAATGGGGGAAAATATCGAATATAGAATCAATAGAAATCCAAGCTAGGAAAAAGATCTCAAGTCAAAATAACACTCTCACTTCCATTAGTGAGACTTTTCAGGATTTAGACATCCTCATTGTATTCAGACACTCGGCATTTAGGCCAGGAGGAATATAATCACAATATAACTGTTTCTGTAAAAAAAAAAACAACCATTTTTGTCATTTTCTTCACATTATTTTTAAAATATAAATAATTTCTATTAATTTTAATTAATATAAATAATTTTAAAATTACAATTTATTAAACAAAACTTTCACTTTTCCCTCCAAAATTTAACTTATTTTCAAAACTCAAAACTTTAATCTAAAATTTATCCATAATTTTAAAATCTTTCTAAATTAATTTAATAATTAATCCATATTTAAACATTAAATATTAAAATGTTATATAAAATATCACTACTTAATGTAAAAATATTTAAAAATTCAGTTAAAAATAGAATTAGCTGACTTCACATCTCACATTCTTTTTAAACCCTAAAAAGAAACAATGAAATTCAAAAACACAAGTAGGAGTTTTCCCACTTAGTTATAGTATTTTGGGTTTAGAGGATACAACCCTATGCATTCACGTGGACATTAAGGGTTGGTGGTTCTTACACTGGAAGCCGTGGTGTCTGAAACATCAATTCTTTTGTGTTAGTAAGGTCAAGTTACTTGATAAACTTCTAAACATGTTCAATATCTAGGCCTCCATCCTAGCAATTGACACATAGCCAAAAGTGAAATATCCGGCAGATGGTGGTTGCACTACTACACCAAGGGCACTTTTAAGACATTTTTTTAAGACAAAAGAAATCTTTTGTCTTAAAAAATCACTTTTTATTTTAGTTATTTTACATTAAAATTTAATATCAATTGAATTGTCTTAAATATAAACTTTAAGACAAAAACAATTTGAGACAAAAATATTTTAAGACAAAACTTTATATTTAAGACAAAAATAATTTGAGACAAAACTTTATATTTAAGACAAAAGTAGTTTGAGACAAACAGTTAAGACAAAACTTTAAAAAAAAATTAAGACAAAATTATTTTAAGACAAAAACAATTTAAGACAAAATTGTTTTAAGACAAAACTTTATATTTAAGACAAAAACAGTTTGAGACAAAAGTATTTTAAGACAAAACTTTATATTTAAGACAATGGCCACTTTAGATTAAACCTATTTAAGACAATTAATAATTAAGACACAAACATATCAATTTAAAACAATATTATCTAACAACTGTAAAATTGACTTTGACAGTGCGCCCTAAGTCCTCCATCTTGCAGGCAACTATTGTCTTGTGCCTATACCGAGGTTGTTATTTTACTTACCATTCACGTTATCTTATATAAAGAAAATGATTTGTTGGGCTCTTTGTTTTGTGGGGGTAGTCGACTAAGAAGAACGCGACAACTTTTACTCACAAGATTTATCAGACATCAATTCCTCTTTTGTCCCTTTCATATCCACTGATGCGATTAGAGACAACTTGTCTATCGTTGTATTCGGAATTGCTACATGGAGGGGGATTTTAAGACAATTTTTTAAGAGAAAAGAAATATTTTGTCTTCAAATTTTCAATGAGACACTAGTAAAATAAAGGTAAACGTAAAGGATTGGGGGTCCGTCTTTACGTTGTTGATGGGTTCTTTAGGGAGTGGAGTGATGGAGGTCGACAAAAACTGATGGGATTTAGGGCAATAGAGGCCGACAACAGAGGTGTGATTCATGAGAGGAGCGATGGAGGAACTTTTGATGAACGTGGATAAACAGTATCATAGTTGGAGTACTTTTCAAGGTCTCCATCAATTTTGTTTTAATATGTGTTTTTTGACTATTTCATTTATTTTGAATGCTACTTCTATCTGTTGGTTGCTATTATAAGCACATTATTGTGTTGGAACTCTTGACTGTCATCGACAACATGGATTAGATTCACCTGAAGGATTGTTGAAAAATGCAGCAATAAATTCTTAATTTGATTTTTCCTTCATTAAATTGAGAAACAATGAATTTCCACATCAGCATACAACTTGGATGCAATTAACTTGTGTGACATGCCTTGTGTCACCCAGTTTACTGAGTAAATTCGAGTTAGAGGAGTTAGAGTTTAGTTAAGCATTTGTGATTGCTAATTTGTATCAATCAAAGTCAGTTATCTCAAGTTGTATTCAAGTAAACTAGTTCTAATTGTTGGAGGAACTCGTGGAAGGTCAGTTGTGTAGTGGGACTTCAGTCAAACTCATTGATCATCTAGTTAACTGATCAATCATCCCAAAATAATTAGTGCATGCAAAGAATTCGAGTTCCCCAGCCGTGGTGGAGATTCCAAGGCAATGTAACATCAGTTGTAGACTAGTCTTGAGTGTACAAGTGTTGCATGCAATCAGATGATCAACCTTGGGAATTGTGCAATCCATTTTGGAAAATTTCCTAAATAATAGGGGAATAATTTCTCGAGGAATTGCACAAGGAAATAAGGGCTCAAGAAAAGGCATAAATTGACTAAGTCTGGGTCAGAGCTTCTCAATGAGTAGAGAGAGAGGTTATTCACTTGCAGGTTGTGCTAGTTGAACAAAGCAATTGTAATACATCTATGTTCATCATATTAATGCAAGCATACATTGGGGTTTTTACCAGATTTCTTTCCCCAAGAAAGATACAGTGTGCATGTGTGTTATTTCTTATTGCATGTCTGAAATTTTTGTTCTAAGTTGGGAATTAACTTCCATAGTGTAGTAGACTAGGTTTTTGTCTTGTAATTTTGATTAAAACTTCATGAGCAGTTGAAAATCTACACCATAATTTCTACATGGTTTTAGAGCAAGATTCACATTAGAGTAGGAATTTCAAAGTTGTTTCTCAGGAGGTTCAAATTTGTAGTTCAGTGTAGCAGGATCTCTTCAGAGCTGAGAAGATGACCTTCAATGGGTTGAGGCTAGAGTATGCCTTGGAATGCAACTCTAATTTCATCGCATGGAAGGATCACATGGAGGATGTATTCGATGACAATGGATTTCTAGAATACATCAAGGGAGATGTTGCAAAACTAGCGAAATATGATGCCGAAAACCTTGCTCAGTGGAAGAAAGATGTAACCAAGGTGAGGAGAATAATATTGGAGGGAGTACATGCGAGACCTATTGGAGGGAGTAAGAGACCACATTGTCACCAATCTCCATGGGAAAGAAAATACTTATGCAATGTGGTAGACACTGACAAATCTATTCCAGAATAGTAGTGACCACAAGAAGCTAGAGCTCAAGGATAAACTTGGAAATATCAAGATGTAGAAGAATGACACTATCCCGCAGTATCTGAGTAGGTTCACACAAGTTCGTTATGAGCTTGCAATAGTTGGTGTTATTGTTTCAAAGGATGACTTGGTAAGCCTAGCCCTTCTCGGCCTTCCCAAGAGTTATAATAACTATCAAGATTCAATGAATGGAAGGGAGAAATTATCGAATTGGGAACACTTATGGTCTGATTTGGTACATGAGGAAATAAGACAGAATACCAGAGATGGGACCTCATCCAAGGGCGAGGATAAAGAAAACTTTGGATTGGTTTGAAAGGGAAAGAAGGGAAAAGGGAATAAATCTCAAACCAAACCAGAATCCAGTCAAGGGGGAAAGAAGAAAGATCTGTCAAAAATTAAATGCTTCCATTGTCATGAATGCGGGCACTATGCCATGAAGTGTCCACACAAAAATGCAAGCAAGAAGACCTTAGGAGGAGCAGCATGTTAAACCTTGGCTTCATAGTTCGAGCTTGACTTTACCCTTATCGTATGCATATCCAACACAATGATGGGGAGCGTGTGGTACTTGGACTCAAGTGCATCATTCCACATGACAAGGTGTAAATATGTTTTCAGTGACTTGGAGGAGAAAGATCTCTAGATGCACATTAAGCTAGGGGATGAAAAAAGGTACAATGTGACTGGTATTGGTACAGTCACCTTTCAGAGGGAGTCAAGCTCCCCTCTTAGGCTCAAGGATGTCATGTTTGTTCTAGGCCTAAAGAAAAATCTCATCTTTGTTGCAGTTTTGGAAGACCATGGTTGTGAAGTGATATTCATCAAAGGAAAAGTGTTCCTGAGACACATAGCCAAGGGACAGGTGAAGCAGATCGGGGTTCGTGTGAAGAACCTGTATAAGCCAGATGTGGAAGATTGTGTTGCATTAAGCACTAAGGCGGAGAAAGTGTAGGTCATGATGTCGATGAACTTTGGCACAAAATACTTGGCCATTTGCATCATGGTACCTCGAATATTATACAAAAAATAACCACTGGCCTCCCTAAAGGATCACTTAAGCAGTAGGATGTATGCAAAGGATGTACGTTGCGGAAGTACATAAAATCCACATTCCATGATCGGGACAACAAAGCACATGCAGTCCTAGAAAGGATCCACTATCATGTTTATGGACCTTTCTTGACAACCTCCACTGTCAGACACAAATATTTTGTCATTTTTATTGATGACTTCTCACAAAAGTGTTGGATCTTCTTCATGTGGAAGAAAGATGAGACATTCTCCAAGTTCGTAGAATTCAAGACACTGGTTGAAAAAGAAGCTAGCAAGAAGGTGAAGGCTCTATTGTAGTAGCTGCAACACCCTCCAAAATTTTGGCCTGCACTTAAATTTCGGAGCCTACTATGGATATTGTGATTGATCGTTCCTTAGTCACTTATTGGTAAGTTGATGATCTCAAGCTCCCCTTTTCGATCTTAAGAGTCGTTCATGCTTTTATATTTACATAGAATGTGTCATCTTTGGGCATGGGGCTTATCGCTTGTCATGCAAAGGGAGGTTTGTTTTGCTTCAAGGGGAAATCTTTATGAGAATGGGTTATCCTCACCACATAGACATGTTTCACACTCATTTCACACACTCTTAAACAAGTGTCACCTTCATCCTCCCAAAGTCTATCATCGGAGCCACACTTGTCGTAAGCTGCCATAAAGGTTATTACATTAAGTTGTTTGGTATGTGCAAAACAAGCATTGGTGCAGCTTTTAGTGTTGCAATTTTTAAAGATATGCAAATTCTATATTGATTTAAAATATGCAATGTTCAATATCTACATGATACATTTTCTTGACATTCCATTCATAAATTTGAAATTTTTAACAAGTATAAATTTTACTAATTAATTATTATATTGATTATTACAAAATTGAAGACAAAGGAAGAATAATATATAATGTAGGTTTATGTGAATGGAAAATGTTAAGACCAAGGAACAATTATATAATGATAGGTGGACCATAGGGGTTGGGTTCCTTACCATCGATGTATTCTATATAAGGAGGGAGGAGAAGGAGAAGATGGCATCACTTTTTCATGTGTAATTGAGGACAATGCTAAGAAGAGACAACATAGTAATGGATTGATGGGTTACACGTGACTTGTTTTTGAAATATCTGGAGCAATAAGGTCTATGGCTAGGTGAAGAGTAGAACTCCAAATATTTTTTGCAATAATCAACCTTGAGTTAATAGAATGTCATATTTGCATAGACCTTTATGAGAGTACTCTATTCTAGGTGATGATAGAGTACATCGTTTCGTTATTGGAAGTGATTAAACTTTTATCATGGTCTAATTTAATTAAATATTTAAAATACTAGATGTTTACAATCAATTTTATAAAGGGTTATGGGCTTCTTAATTTTTTTGGTGGAATTTTACATATTGAGATAGAAATTTGTAATGAGAATATAATGACCTCAATTCCTTGTGAATGCTATAAGTATCTACTATGTGTATTTTTTTCAAATCAAATAGAAATATGATCAACTTTGTTTTTGCTAACGAAAAAACACACAAACATATTCTATTATATAATATTTTTTGTTATTGTTAACAAAATTATTATAAACCATGGTTTATTTATAAAATAACATTTATTAAACTAAATTGATAACTATTTAATATGGGTTGAATTTTAGCGATGTTTCTATGGATCATCTTATGATGTTGTGGACTATTTAGAAGTCACTACACTAGTAAGTCAAGTTTTCATGTCTCCTTCTCATGTTTATACAAAATAAAATAGAGAATGGATGGGAATATTTAATTCATGATACTAAAAATGGGATCACAAATTATCTTAAGTTTACACACAATATATTGACAATGTATCCATGTGAGAAGTACTACAGTAGAGGGATTGGATCAACCAAGCCTTTTCAATATATGAAAATATTAGGCTTCAAGAGTTCATGTGTTGTAGTGATGGATGCATTAAAGAGGGACAATCAAATTAACTCAAACTACTAGAATGAGATATTGATGGGTGGAGGTTAAGTTGTACCTATTATGGGAGCCTCATATTTAGTATCTCCTTCTTTAGTATCTCCTTCGTCTATATGTTCTCCTTAGGTGATGGAATTTTTTCACAAAACTATTTTGAGAGTTAACATTTGTTGAGTACATAGTCATCTTGTTTCATTAATATAATTATATTTATTGATAAAACAAGTAACAAAATCCTATTGGTGTGTTAGGATTCAAAGTAATTTTTCCTTCCCCTAATATTATTTTTTAACTTGAGGAGGTGGAGGATTTTGAGGATGGCATATTATGTTCTGCTAAGCAATGTGAGTAGGCCTTTTACTTAGATTTTCTAGTTAAAGCAATTTTTTCATATGTTATTAGATGTGATCCAAGAGGAAAGTATAAATAATTGTGGTTGGATCAATATATTATTTTTCAGCCATATTTTAGAGCAGAATATTTGGAGGAATCAACTTTATGTGTCATTTTTACTACTTCTCCCACCTTGAAAATTTCCGAAGAAAATAATTAATATCCATCTTAAGGCCTTAAATGACCACATTTTTTGTTCTCAACCTTATTAAGGAAATAATGGTTGGGAATATGTCAATGAATATGAGTTACAAGAGGAGAGAGTTGAATTGGGACTTGTTGCTCTAATACCATGTCAAGTCAGGTTTGTAACTATGAATCAAATTGTGTTTAGTATTAAAAGATAATATAACTATATACAAGGAGAGGGAGACTATTGGATTTCATCTCCCAATGTCTCTTTGTCTTCTATCTTCCTTTATTTTTTGCTATTTAGAATATTTACATAAGTTTTTTGAATCCCAAAGATTGGGTGTCAACATTTCCAATATTTGTGCTCAATCCAAATTCCTCTTTAGCATGCCTATACTAAGGCTACAAATGCACCTCATCACATAGTTAGTATGTGATCTATTCACCTATATGGTCCTCAAATCATTCTAACATCATATTGTCCACAGTATTCATCTGGACATACTATGAAAGTCATGTGCATCAACTAACACCTCCATGGATATAATCGTTTCCTCCAAGATATCCTCAAGATTATCAATACGCCACTTTAATATTGCTAATGTCTCTCAATTTGTAGTGTTAGGTCATTCAAATACTTCTCGCCTTGTCCATTTGTGTCTGAGGCCACTAGTTTCCTCTATTACTAAGTCACAAGGAAGACTCTTGGGCACCTGCCATCATCATCCTACTCACAATAGGCACCAAGTGTGGGGTTAGGCATGAAAGGATATCCAAATAGTTTAAGTGTGAAAGAGTGACTACCTTCTTTAGGAATAAGAGTTCAAAACTGTAGATGATGTGAGGTTGTGGTTTCAATTGTCATCGAAAGAACTTGAAGATCACCATTATGGAGTGAAAAAGGGAATGGAGAATATGTGCTTCTTGCTTAAGCGATGGTGAAGATAATATATTTTTCGATGTCGTTATGAATTAGGTTCATCGGTCTAAGAACCATTTGGTGGATGGTGAGGAGAAACATACTTATGCTTTCAAGGTATTATGTCAAGCTGGTCTAGTTGCAAATTCAAGGACATTTTTGCAAGAACATTTTCTTTTTTACTACAGGAAGCATTGAAATTAATCCTGTATTTAATGATTGGATAAGGTTGGTGGAGGAAAATAAAATTATCCTTGAGGACATGGCCTGTTGGTAGGAAGCAATATATAAAAAATAAAATAAAAAGACACAACAAACTTTAAGGGAAGATCGACACGATTAGGGAAGAGAACATATGATGAAGTATTTGACAATCCAGGGTTGTCATCACAATCTAAGGAAAAAGAGTATAAATGTGAAGAGGCGTTAAATGCGACAAAGAATGTTTTAACTAGTTATGAGGTCTTGCTCCAAAAAAGAGCTGCCAGTGATAATGAGCTAACAAGTTTCACTTGCCCGGTAGCTACATGTCTCAGAAAGGATTTCCCCTTACTAAAAAAACATCATAGCCATGATCCTCCAATACAATTATAGAAAGCAGGTTCCTCTTCATCCAAAGTACATATATGACATATTTTAGATGAATATGGGAGTTTGAATCCCTCTTAAAGGTTACGGTACCAATTCATTTGGTATTGTACCACCCATCATCCCTAATTTCTATGTGCATCTGGAGATCCCTCTCCTCTAGGCTACTAAAGAATTATTTATATCATGTCATATGGAACGAGGCATCTGAATATAGATACCATGTGTTAATGTCGGTCTTGAAAGCCCTCCATCAGTGATCAAAGCTCTTTGCATTTGCATTAATAGGTGTCTCATCAGTGTCAAATTTTGCATCCCGTTAGGCATGCCATAACCCTGATGGAGCTGGTTTATTTGCACCCCTCTTGGTTTTGCTGGATCAGGTCATATCAGTCATCAAGCTCTTTCAAGCTTATCTTGTTTTGTCTTAAGGTCAAAGGTCCTAGGTCTAGGGTTTTGGTCATTTATCCCTGCAAGGTCATGTCTTTGAAAGTCCTTGAGTGCCCAGCAAGCCAGAGGGAGGATTGTAAACATGTTTCTTTGATATTTTCATCATGTACAGTTCGTTTTTAACCTTGGATTTAAAAACTCTATTTTTAAAGCCAAGGTCATGTTAAAGTTTTGTAAAAAGAATGAAATTCCAAAAAGTCTTCAAAAGGGCAGCAGTAACCCTGGTCCCCTTCCAAAGTCCCTCAGATGATCTACCTGCAAAAAGAATCAAATCAACGCACTCAATGAGTCAAATTCAGGATAAAGGAAACCAAAAATCAGTGTTATAAAGTGTCAAAAGAAAAACATTAGAAAGTGGGTTTGTAAATGAATTTTTTTCAAATGAGACTTATAAAAGCCCAAATTCCCTCCTTTCACTCTCATTGTGCATTCTAACGCTTGCAAGAGAGATAGAGAGAGTGATTGAGAGAAAGGAGCAAAATTACAGCGATTTTGGGCAGCTGAGAGGGCCGCGACCCGTCGAGAGAGGTGCGCGACCTGTTGGGTGGTGCGCGACCCATCCAGAGCCCTTCTGCAGTTCAAAAAATCAACGTGCGCGACCCGTTGGGCGGCCTGCGTGACCCGTTGAACCGCTTGGCTGCAAACTTCAAGGAAATTTCCCTAATCTTCTTCCAAATCACCGAATTTGCTCGA
This sequence comes from Pinus tabuliformis, assembly GCA_031772625.1. Classification (NCBI taxonomy): domain Eukaryota; kingdom Viridiplantae; phylum Streptophyta; class Pinopsida; order Pinales; family Pinaceae; genus Pinus; species Pinus tabuliformis. The sequence continues at coordinate 1,524,219,053 of CM062819.1, read as the reverse complement.
GGTAGGTGCTCTAAACATGGATTAATTGCTGTTATGAATGGTGGATGTCATGGGCATGCTTTTATGATCAAAATTTTGCAAGTAAAGGACATTATATGGCTGCAATGTTCATGACCAAATTGTGCTAGGGTTTGTGTTGTTTCAAGTTATTTTTCCCTTGGGTTGGCTTCCCTCCTTTCCCTATCACTCACATTTATATGTTCATCTCTTTTCCCATTTTATCTTATAAATGAAATGCAAATCTTTCCCCATCCCTAGCCATTAAAACTAAAAACCCTACCCCTTTCCCAAAGCATCAAAAAACAAAAATTCAAAACCCTAATTCCCCTCTACCATATGCATGTGCAAAATAACAAAAACTGTTGGTAAACATGTCAGCATGTTTTGTGCATGGTTTCCCTTTTTCCCCTATTAAACATATATACATATATTCCCATGTTTACTTTCATGCATGTTTTTCCCATATGCAATAATCTTTGCAAATGATTTCCCTATTACAAATATGTGTTCTAATATGCATAATGATTTGCAAAATTTCCCTTGAAATTCCCTGTTATCTTTATATATTCCCATTCCTTGTTAAAAGATCCCTCCCCTAACATTTCCCTCATGTCTTTTTCCCCTTGAAACAACATAGATTTCAGCACTTTTTGCAGACAGAGACAGCAGTTCAATTTGTCCACTTTGCTCCTAAACCATGTCAGAAACCGAAACTTATGAGCAAAGTGATGACCATTCATCATCTACAGAGGTTGAGGTACAGAGGAAGCCTCGTAAGGGTGGTAAGGGTGGACATCATAAGCGAGAGGAGCCCACCTCTTTGGCAGAATTACAGGCTTGTCCCATGGCAGTGACTTGTTTTCAGTTTATGTCTTGTTATGATTTCTGTGAGAGGATTTCCCGGATTCAGCACCATAGAGAGTTGGCCCGCTTGTTTGTTTTACACCTCCATGATGGACATGTCACTCTGGCAGGGGTGAACTTTACATTGACACCCGAGGTGATCTCACAGGCTACAGGGATACCGAATGTGGGTGAGGTGTGGCCTAAGCGCAGGTTGCTAGATTTTGTTCACATTGAGCCCTATGTCCGGCCACCATTCGTGAGACATTTGGCGGGTGTTTTTCCATTCAGATTTCTCCGGAGCGAGTATGCTCCCATCATGAGGCTTATTATGCATTATTTTACCTGTGAGGGCAGATTTTCACAGGTATACTCATATCACATTCGCCTTTTGATGCATTTCACCCGAGTGAGGATGATGAACATCCCGTCTTCTTGTTTCATAACATTCAGAGAATGGTGCCCATGTTGCAGAAGAAGACCCCAGCCCAGCAGTACAGGAGCTTATGTCATTATGGTTTGATTCAGCTCATAGTCTCACATCAGTTGACTCAGCAGGGCATCTCATGGGAGGAGTTCATCTCCCGTGAGTTTTTCACAGCACCACCCCAGCCACATCCCGAGGTCATTCATGAGGAGGGTGGACCGTCTCAGCAGCCTGATATTCCGGTCACTAGACATGTTGTTTCTTCACCTCAGCTCACATATCAGAAAGGCCCGAGGGCCTTATTTGCAGCAGCTAGGCGAGTACTATCTCCACAACAGGTGGAAGGGGTCTCGCCTTCATCTTCAGCTCAGCGAGTGTTATCTCCACATCAGGTGGAAGGGGCCTCGCTTTCTTCACCAGCACAGGTACTACATAGGGGCAAAGAGCCCATGATTCATGAGGGTCCGGTGATTGATCTTGAGGCCAGTTCTCCTAGCCAAGAGGCGAAGGAGATCATTCAGCATCTCAGGGCTGAAAATGATGTTTTGCAGAGGAGACTTGAGGGCGCCCAATGGACTATTACTTACCTGGAGCAGCGGAACAAACAGTTAGAGGAGGAGAAAGCACTTGATGAGCTTTGGAGGATTCGTAGCGACCGAGTCTTGAACCGTAGAAGACCCGGTGATCCATTGCCTGCTGACCGAGAGTCAATGCTCATTCAGGAGAATGCCCACTTGGAGAGGCTGTTGGCTAAGGCCAACCAAGAGAAAAAGCTACTGAGAAACATGAAGAATCACTATTGGGCAAGGATGCATGTATGCAAGGCCAAAATGAAAATGTTCCAAAGGAGGTTGTCCGAGGCTCTTAGGCGGAAGAAAAGGACCAATCCACTCTGTATCTTGGCGGAGGCATCCCTCAAAGATCATGGCACTCACTAGCTCAACCACAGCACAAATCCCAAAAAAATTTGAGAATTTTGGGTAATTTTGGCATTTTTTGGAAATTTACAGGTTTTGGCTCCTCAACGGGTCTCACCCCCGGTGAGACCCTTTGTCATGGCAGCTCCTTTTTGCAAAAACTCAGCATTTCTAGATTTTTCATGCAAAGTTACATATGCCTATGGATGGACTTGAGTTTTTATGGAGTTTTGGGCCTCTAGAAGGTCAAAATACATGCAAAATTTGACTTTCTGCCCCTTTTTTGAGTTGCAGAAGCAGTCTTGGGAGAATTGAGTTTTGACTGGGAAAATGAACTCCAAATTCAAAAATTCCAGTTGGGTTGGAAAGTAGACTCGTAGACCTTTCCAACGAGCTATCCTGCACCCAATTCTGACACCTGGAAGTGCCCCAAACAGAGCTCCAAAGTGCGTGACCCGTTGAGAAAAGGGGCGCGACCCGTTGAGCAGATTTTGCCAGATTTGACCAGTTCAGCCCAGAAAATGCAGATTTGACTCTTTTCGACTTTCTGAGGTTAATGATGGTCCTCTTGGATGTAATTGTGACACTTTTTGGATACTTTTACTCTTGTTTAACACTTCTAGAAGATTTTTTCATGTAAAGGGTAAAAATTGAATGTATGAACTGGTTTCCAAGTTTATAGAGGCAAGTTGTTTTGACTGCCTATTTTGTAGTGCTTAGTTTAGAAGTGGTTCAAACAGCTCCTAGGATAGTGAGCTCGACCCATGGAGGCAGGGAAAGAGGTTAGATCATCTATATTATGTACTTTCTTGCTCATTTTCATGGTTGGACTCTTGAGGGAGAAGCTATCATTGTATATTTTCACTGTATCTCTGCAATTTTTGGCTAAGGAAGACCAGGGTTTTGCAGTCATCTTTGGGATTCTTGTGGACTCATGTGTTGATGGTGTGTTTTCTCAATGTTCTTGTAAGCTTTGTTATGTGATTCATTTCCTTTCTTTACTGCTGCACATTAAACAAATGAAGTGTTAAAGTATGAATTCATGCTAGCCATGCTCTGCTTTTAAATTTGTTTAATTTCAATGTTTTCTTCTGTCTAAAGAGAATTCAAAGTGATTGTTTGCTCTCTTTAGCTCCTCATCTTTCATTCCTGACCATTCATTTCAGTTAAAGGCATCAACGCTGTCTCCTACCTCGCCCCAAGGAACCCCCTGCAGAAACTGTGTCCAATCCCCGCACCCAAAATTGCAATTCCTTAAAATTGCCACCAAAAACCCAAAAAACCCCAAATCCACCTTTTTAATCAGTTTACTAGCCTAATATCTGTGTTACCTTGTTGGTCATCTCATTCCATTGAAGATCTACCGAGATTGACCGGAGAGAGCCTTCTCCTGCCCCGTAGGGCTAGCTACGAGGCTGAATGGTTTGATGTAGCCTTGAGGTTTACCTTTCTCAGCCTGAGGTGAAATTTCAAGCGCTAACACCATGCACTCCCCATTATAGTGGTGTCCATACATGTAATCAGGGTGAAGCCTAATTCGAATTGTGAGGCAAGTGCTTCACCTCTTGCTCCTCTTGAAGGCTTCTTCTTATACTTCTTGTGCGAACACTTTCTTGCATAGTGCCCAAATTCATGGCAGCGAAAACATTTTATCTTGCTCAAGTCCTTCTTCTTGCCATTGTTCTGACTAGTCTCTAGTTTTATTTGGGCCTTCTTTCCCTTTCCCTTATTTCCATTTCCAACCAAGGCAAAATTATCTTCCCCCTCAGATTTGGATGTTATTCCATCTCTAGTATTCCATTGAATTTCTTCCTACACCAAATCGGACAGAAGTCTCTCCCAATTTGGTAATTTTTCCCTTCCATTTACAAAGTGCCAATAGCTATGTCTGGATTTTAGAATCCCTAGGAGGGCTAGGATCACTAGTTCTCTAGAGGGAATATTTTCTCCAACTCCTCCAAGCTCATCTCGACACTAAATGAACCTGGAGAGTAATGTGAAATGATTTCTCTTTTCTGCAATCAGATGTTTCTGAGCTTGTCCCTCAATGCTAATCCTATTGGTGTGTTAGGATTCAAAGTAACTTTTTCCTTCCCCTTATTTAGAGAAAGAAATCTAGTTTAGAAATCTTGTTTAGAGAAATCTAGTTTAGATAAATCTAGTTTAGAAAGAAATCTAGTTTAGAGAAAGAAATCTACTTTCACTATGGAAAGGGGTCAAACAAGAAGTTAATTTTTTTTGCAAGGAAATTCCAAATACATTATCACATTAGTTTATTGGTTGTCATTTATTAATATGAGCATGCAATTGAGGAATGGAAATGGCATCCAAACGAGAGACCATGAAATTAACAAACCTTGGACTTGGTGTGAGATCTCTACCTTATACCCTCATTTTCTTAGGAGTTTCTCCTATGATATGGACATGCAAAGAGCCTTTCTATGATATATTACATGAACTATAGATGATGAAAGAGGCAATCTAGAACTTGGTTGAGTTTGGGATCAAGAACCTCACAACAATTTTGGCCATAATTATACATAGGGGATGTTGTGAAGATGACCTATTTAAAGGGTAATAGTCATAGGTTGATTGAGCATGACCTCAGATATGATGAGAGCCATGATAAAGTTAAGGTACATGATGGAAAGGTAAATGGAAAATGTAGGAGCAAATTCAAAATTTTGCTTGGAACAATATAAAGGTGGAGGAAGAATAAATCTTCTTGTCAAAAGAGGGAGAGAAGTCAAAAGAGTTTCTTATAGTAGGAAGGATAAAGGTGAAATAAGGGGGGCGGGGGATCAATTTCTAGTGGAATTACAAAATATGTATACATATAAGTGGGAGTAGTAAATGGAATTATCCTAACCTACTTAGGCAACATGACTCTTATGTTTTCTTCGAGATTTGGGGTGACCTAGAAGCTTAGGAGTTTGAATGATTAATCCAATGGTTGAAACCATAAAGATATCAACATTTCTACATTTTCTATAGAAATAGAGTAGATATGATCAACTAAGAATAAAATTATTAGGAAAGTATGGGAGTTGTTATGTTTGAGAACAAACTAAGAATATAGGAAGGTTGAGAAGTGAGGGAGAAAGTTTAAACATTAATTAATTTGGATATGTTTGATGTGAACTAAAAGGGGTGATTAAGGAGTGTTAGTTGATTATTAAAGGAGGGAACCTAGTTTGAATGGGGCTAATTTAAGTAAACCAACTTAAGAAACTAAACAAAATAGAGAAGAAGGAAAAAAAAGTTGGGTTTAGTACTAAGAAGAGATGACTTAGATGAGAAAGGCTAGAAAACAAGGGAAAATGAGAAGAGTTAAAAAACATGACTTAGATGAGAAGAGTAAAAAATAAGAGAGGAAATAGAGAGAACTACAACTATAGAAGAGTAAAATGTTAATTGAAATCAAGAAAGTGAGATTTATGCTTTTCAATGTGATCTCTAAAATTAGTATGCATATCCAAAAAGGAATTAAGAAGTTAGTAGGAATCAAGTAGATAAGTGTGACTGTAGTGTACCCCCTAGGGGGTGGTAATATGGGGTACCTAGGGATGTATCTAAGGGGAATACTAGTAGATGTTTAGGTATTACTATATAATGAAGACCATCATTAATAGAGAGGTACTCTTGGGTACCTCTCTATGTACCCCATATTACCACCCTACGCATAAGCCAATGATAAGGAAGACATGTAAGTTATTCTACATTTTTCTTATTCTACCTTTAAAAGAAGAATGTTTCCCCTTTCTCCACATAATATAATAATATTGCATTAAAAATATTAGATATAACTAAGGAACCAAAGAAACATAAAGATCCATACAATGCATAAATAAAAATAATGTCTTACAATACCTTTATTAAAAAGGAGAGATATACTACTTTATAATCACTAGTCTCGTTAAAATGTTTTATAAAGTTTTTATTTGTTTTTTGTCAATCAATTTTTGTTCCATTAATTCAAAAAGTCACTACCTAGCATACTTTGTCACTCCCTCCTTAGCACACCTAGAACCCACTGACAATCCCTATCACACACTCTTATTCATTCATTTCAATGCATTTGAAACTAGTGCACCCTTGCTTTTCCCCGACACTCCATAACTCTCCTTGACATGCATTGGGACACCCTAGCACCTAGCACATCTTGACATGTTTCCCTAGCCTCTAGCATGCCATAACACTACCTAGCATACCTTGTCACTCCCTCCTTAGCACACCTGGAACTCACTGACACTTTATGTCACAAACTCTTAATCGTTCATTTGCATGCATTATTTTCACCTAGTGCTCCCTTGTGTTTCCCTAGAGCTTCCTAGCACGTGTTATGTTCATTTTGCTAAGGCCATAGAAGAATGTTGTGGTTCCAACAACATAACAATTTCTTGGCTCGAATTGGTAAACTAGGGTCCACTTAAGTGTCCAACAAACATTGTACTAGTCTAGCATTGACGTTATGAATTCTTGAAGCAAGGAAGGTCTCACTTGAGGAGTGCTACCAAGGCATTGGATAGGTGGGGAGCTCTACATAGTGAAGTTATCATGTTGTGATGTAGTGCTTTCAAGTAACATTCATTTAACACTATGCAATCCAACAACCATAATTTTTCTTTATGTTATGACATTAAATTAGATTGTTGTAATTGATATTAATAATGGAGAGAAATTCAGACATTAATCTAAATATAAAACATAATAAAAACCTAACATACATCATATATCATAAAATAAAAAAATGAAATATATTTAAATTGTTCTAAAAAATGACCAACATATAGGACCAACATATACGCTATGCTCCTTAGATCATATATTCAACCAAACATTTCCCCAATGTTTCACTATTCAACCATCTAACTCTTTATCTTAACCCATACCATAGTAATTATACATTTTTTCCATATAAACATTTTGACATAAATACAATTAACACAGACGTGGACGGACCGCTTTTATCCGCTTTCTTTCTACATTATATTTGATAAAACCCACACACCCTCGTCCCAAATCCTCTGCACAATACTCCTTTCTCTTCGGTTAACACAGCTGGAGAACGCCATGGAGACCAACAACTGGAGGAATGAGGAATCCAAGCAGAAGATCGTCAATAAGATGTACTCAATCTACCCACAAAACCCATTTGTCTCGTTTTTTGTTGTTGTTGTTTTTTTTATTTGGATCATGATGGATATTTCAATGTAGATTAGGGTTTTTATTGATTGATGATAGTTTAGGTGACCTCAATCAATCCATAGAAAATCTGCTTATGATTGTGGAATTTTAAATAATGTTTGGGTTGAAGGAGGAAGGGCTCTGGGATACTGGACCTGGTCTTGCACTTTGAGAATACCAAATATCCCCAAGCCTCTGTTGTTGAGCTCAATGCATTCATTCACTCTTGGAAATGATTATTTTGTTAAATAGCTTACAAGGAAAGGTGGGATGAGGGCATATATATATTAGATCCAGGTTTCTGGGATATCTCTTTTCCAGAGACATGAAGGATATGCAATTTTCTCATCTTATAAATCAAATGTGCCAACACCCATATGAGTGAAATTTTTTTCTTCTAGACCTGCAAAATAGGATTAATGGGCTTTTACCATTCACTGTAGGATTAATGGAATTTTACCATTCACCCCCACTTTGAGATGGTTTTGTTAAATGATTTGTTGGGGGTTGTTTAGAGAATTTTGAGCGTCATTAAAACTATAATGAGCGAAACAAGATAAATTGCGATGATATCAAAATTTCTAGAAAACCGGTGTGAATCTCACAAGGAACAGTGGAACATGGGTGCCTAATAAGCATGATGTTAAACAATGAGAAGTTTTCTAGTTATGTATGCTTTCTGGTTCACACTATGTTATTGTTTATACACCTAATTTATAAGCCACACGTAATTTTACCTACTGAGATTTGTAGACATGAAGGAGTGGAGGACTTTGAAAGGCTAGGATTAGGGCCTTTGATACGACATCCCTTGATTGGGCATTACTTTTCACCCCCGACAGATATAGTGACAACTTTCAAAATAACAACAGAACAGATTATATCCTATCTCTCTGATTTCTTAGATGATTGGCAGGAGAAAGATATACAGGTAGAGGAATTCTTGTCTTTTGTGGCCAAGAAAGAATCAGTTTCTTTTCCTACCCAGTTATGCATACGCATTGAAAGTTTAAGGATGCACATTGGTTTTCTTTGGCGCACTAAGAAAGTTGAAAAGGACCTTAATTGTTAGGTGGAAGCTGAAATGAAGAAGAAAATCGATATTGAAAGAAGGAAACAAGTATCTGCAATGCAGTCCAAGATCATATCTGAATGATTGGCTTCATTTTTGTCTAGCAACAAGGAACTACCTCCTTTGGTCACAAACATATAAGATTCGAGACAGTTTCAAGTTCAGATAATGATGAGGATCCTGCAGCTAGAAACACCAGTGTAAGATCGGTACCAAAGAGAAAATTAGATTACCAGTGTGCGAAGTCTGGGGGTAGGTGCCCATACCCGTCAGTAGCAGAAGAATTGGCACGGTTAGGAAAACAACCATCAACAGATAAAGAAATAAATTGCCTTAAATTCATTTTCTGATGAGGATGAGTATCTAGGTGGAAAATCACAGGATATATCTAGGAGGAAAAGGAGAAAGGTTCTGCAACATGAGAGATCCTTGGTTAGTCACCCTTTCCATTCAACAGCAGGAGAGCATGCTATGCTGGGGAAACAAGTATCCATAGAAAAATCCAAATATGTAAAATATGATGTTCTTCTTCTCAAAGACAATGAACTGAAAATATTCATTGCAGCTTGGAAGGACATTTGTCGGGAACAATCAGTGTATGAGGTTTTTACAAGAATGCTAGAATTGCAATGGATGGAAAGGGGAATAAAAATTGCACAAGAAAGTTGTTCAAACTTTCCAAAATGCAACCGGCAATGAAAATGGGACTGTGGGATAGCCTCTATGACACTTTCCAAGAGGTCAACAAACAGGATGGCAGAAATACTAAAACAACTTATGTTTCAGGGGTGATAGATGTTGGAATTTCTAAAGTAGCAGCACCAGTTCCATCTGTTAAGGAAGAAGGTGACACTTTGGTCTCTGCAAATGGTGTAAGCATTGGTGAAGTTCTTCAACAAGTTATAAGTTTTCTCGAACGTGATTCTATAGAAATTATTGAGGTTGGAGAATTAGCAATGAAGGAATGGTTCATGACATTGAGAAGGATTTGGGACTGTGAAAAATGGGTCATTTGTGTTCTCGGTATTTCAAGGGTGGAGGATTCCTACCAATGGGTATGCCAAAAATGAGTTTGAAAAATAGTACAACAGATGAGTCGTTTCATGCACTAGTAATGATGTAAAAACTAAAACCAATTATAATAATGAACTATGAAACTATGTGCTGGATTAGTACCAGCCTTTAGAACATTGATAAAAACTCCTCAGAGACGACCAATCAAAACAATTTATTTACTTTTTCCGTTAAATTTAGAAAAAGTATCATAGAAATTAAAAAGAAATTACATGGAAGAATCAACAAAGATTTTTTTTCTTAAAATATTTATCTATACATGAATTATAAGATAGCATAGAGCAAGAATGGTAGATAGCATGCGTATAACAACGATATCTATTAGTTATCTGGTATTAATTTTCTTACCTCTCGTAACAAGAAATTGTTCTAATTGCTTGATTAGAGAGAAAGCGATAGATAGGCGGAGCGTCATTTCCCCGTGGTCGGTGCTCCTCCAACGTGTACGATCTCCTTGACAAAAATCTGACGCGTCCTGACGGCGTCGTATAAAATATAAAAATTGGCGTTTGAATTTTAATTCATTCATACCACGCTGATTATGGTAACTTTCAACTAATGTTCACATGGTACCTTTTTTTAGTTTATTTTCAGGCAATGGTCATGGACACCTTATTTAGGAAGGATAAACAATAAAGAATGTCGGAGTGGTTAAAAAAATTATTGAGTTAAAAATAATGATATGACATAATTTATTTTAAAAGAAAATATTGTTGATTGAAATTTGTTTTTTATATCTATATTTTTAAGTAATTAAAATATGATAGTTTTATATGATAATAAATTTGGGTGTTTGTTTAGTTAAAGTGATGGGACGACTAAGGAAAGAAATAGTTTGAAATGGGAAAAAGTGATGTCTCAAATCTATAGATGCACGAAGGTAGAGTTAAAGAGTTTTTTTAAGAGAAAATTGATTAGTTATTTTTGTAAACTATATCTTTTATAAAGTGGATCAAAGATTTGTAGGGAATGGTTGGCAAAGGCAAGTGAAGGATTTCCCACTTATAGTGAAGTTTATTTTTGGTTCCTATTTATGAGAATCATCTAATGAAATTTTGTTACACGGGGAGCTATGGGTAATGGATTTTTAAGGTTGTTTCTTTTTTATCGGAATAATTTATTTGATTTAAGGATAATATAGTTGTTTCCATTATGCCTATTAAAAAGGCTTACATTAAGAAGGATTATGATGATCTTAATAATGGTTTATATTTTGGAAGGTCAATTAGAGGAAATAACTTTTGTATATTACTGAGGTATTTAAGGAAGATGGTAAATGAAAATAGAGAGTCATTTTACCTCCCCTATTGTAACATGTTATCCTATAATATCCATCTTATACTAGTGATACTTCACCATGAACTGTATCTCTTTTATGACACTAAAGTTGTTTGTGGTTATTCAAAATTTAAATGGTGGAAGGTGAACCTTCAATGTGTCTATGTCAATGAGGAACTACCCCAAAAGTTGATGGTATAACACTTCTCACTAAAGTTAAGGATCCAATAGGAAATATAGAAAAGACATGTAGGGACACTTCCATATGCTCATTTTTTGAAAAGTTGAAGCTCAATCCAACATGTTTTGGTCAAAATTGACAAACCCATCTTCTTTTATTAATTCAATTGAGAACTCTAGCGAGCCATAATATCATATCAATGCTACCCAAAATATCTTTACTAGCATATCCAAGAAGGTGTATGAGATGAGAGCAACAATCTCCAAGTACACACCAAGGTTGGTTCAATTGTTGGAGGGTACTGAAGAATTATTTCTTCAAGTCCATTTGTAGAGTAAACACCAAACCTATCACAACTACACTTTGTATTGTGACTGGGTATCTTGCTTGATTGTGCTTGATGTTGGGACTAGATTCTCCTTTTGTGGTAAAATTACAAGATTATCAAGTCTAAAGTAGGTGTTGCAAATCTTGGTCTTTTTATCATTCCATATGCATTCATTCCCTTCAATGATCAATAACACTTACAATATTTGTGGAGTTTTTTTTATAGTTAGTTTCATTACTTGAATGTTATTAAATACAAAGTCAACATTTCCACGTATAGTGCATGCATAAAATTATGCTTTTAGAAACTTTATCATAATGAATTTGTTATATATTGATGCAATCCATACAATCATGGAAACATCATAGAGTTCATCAATCATTCTAAGTGGCCACTATTTAGTGCAAATTGTCAGTCCAAGGAACAATCCACTGTTAAAGAATTCTTTATAAGAAAGAAGATATTTAAATTTTTTCTTGTGCATGCAATAATTTTTAACTCCTCAAAATTAATATTTCTTTAAACGATTGAATGATTGGTTTTTTTTTTTTAGAGAAACGAGTAGAGATTTTATATTTTAAAGGAATTCTAGGCCAGAACGCTCACAAAATTCCTCACGTTCCATAGTGACATTATTTTCACCAGTCCAAAAAGTAGAGATCCTAAGTCTGGCATATTTTACCAACTATCTAAAATGCGTGTCTACCATAATTCCTATAAAAAACTCCTAATACTAACTTATATTTGCAAAACATTGAAATTTTTTCAAGACAAAATAATTTATCTAACATTTGGCGTCCCCACCTCAAAAACTTATGTTTGTTTCCCGGCATCATTGTCTCTGACCTTTTACTCATGTTCCAATGCTCTTTTTTTCCTTTTCTTTGTTGGATCCTCGTTGGTTTTTGACCCCGCCAAACTATCATTTTCTTCAAACGTTTCTTTGGTATTCATTGGATGGTCCCTAATAATGTGCTTGTATTGATGACAACATCTACATTTGAAGGGGACTTGTTCATAATCTATAGGTTTTTTCCAAACATTGTCTTGATAGTAAATATCTATGGAGGTTGGAAAAGGCTACGAGATTTTCATATAAACATAGAACTGTGCATATGAAGTGTACCTCCCTCTCTTGGTAGCCTTCAACAATGTGAATTATTTTTCAATGGTATTACCAATGCTTTAAAGGGTTTTCTACTCCCAATATTCTTTGGGGAGAGAAAAAAAACAGGTCCACAGTGGGGCAGAGGAAATCCTCTTTATCTGGATTATATTGCTCTTTCTAGAATTGTATGAAGATCCCTAGATTATTGAAAAAATATGGCCCTCCTTCTAAAACCTTCTATCTATCTTCTAAACTAGAGAAAATGACTGTAAAAAACCCTTGGTCCCTAACTCCAAGTCTAGTTAACCATGGGAGTTCCATTTATTTCAAATCCACCCAATCAAAGCCTTTTGAGAGGGCCATAATTCAATAAATTTGAAAATCAAAATGTGATCTTGCATTTAGTAGTTATATTCTCCAATATTACGAGATTTAACCTAGTATTTTGGATATTGCACTGCCTTTGGAAAGTAGTTCCCTAGATTTCTATCATGCCATGATGCACCTAGTGAAGGTTTGTTGCAAACCTAAAGACCCCACTTTAGACAACTACTCTATGAAAAAGATGTCAAAGATGAGGAGATTGATGAGGAATACTAGTAGATCTACACTCATTATGAAGTCTCAAAACAATCTAGCTAAAGAACAGGGTAGAGCCCCTCTCCTAAGAAAAAGAAGAGGGTAGAGACCCTCTCCTAAAAACAAACATAAATAGCTATATAGAAGAAACCCTAAAATTTGTAGAGCAAAGCCTAAAAACCTTATATCCAAAAAATTCTCATAAAACTTGTCCTTTATTATAAAAATATATTGTTCTTTCATATTATATATATTAATAAAATATTAATACTATTAAAAATTAAATTATTCATATATAAATATATATATATATATATATATATATATATATATATATATATATATATATATACTATTAAAAATTAAATTACTCATATATAAAAATAAAAAATTTTGATATAGAATATACTAAAATTACATCCACAAAACATGGAATAAATAGCGATAAGGTATATTGTCAAGGCATTTTTGTGAAAGTTAAGGATTCTAAACGTAAGCTAACTTTCTAACTAATCGATTAACCAAAAAAAAAATTATATATTATAAAATTATTAATATATAAATATAAACATATTAATAGTGATTAATTTAATTGTCTGTTTGGGTAGCTCAAGTGACGATGACCATGGAATGAAGTCTCACCGAACCAGAGATCTTGGGTTCAAACCTTGTGCTACCCTCCCCTGTAGCGGGGTGAACAATGGACATGTAAACTCAAAAATTGGAGAGTCCTATCAAGCTTACAAAAAAAAATACTAATTACTTTAATTAAAAAAATCAATTTATTAAATATAATGCATTATTCTTATCATGTAATTATTATTCTATTTATGAACATCTAGTATGTATTAGAATTTGTATAAGTAAGGATTAGAATTGAGAAAAATTAGAAGTTGTAATGAATTTTATATATTTAACAGTAATTAAAAAATCAATACATAAAGTAGCTAAGTTAAGTTTAAATGCACGCAATCACTAAAACTAACTAAAACTAAGTGTGGTTATGCTATGTTAATGTGCATGTACACTACACACACACTAAGCTAAGCTAACTAAAGCTAAGTGTGCTTTAGCTATGTTAATATGCATTTACAACAACAATCCCCCTTAAACATAACTTAGGTGAGTATGATGCAAGATGGATGAGTCTCGACAGCAAGTCCATGTCAGGGGTCAATGTACATTGCATGAAAGAGGAAAGGGAAAACCCAGAGGAGACAAAAGCCCCCCTCAAAATACAATGCAAAACTAAAATAAAAGACAATTCTTAGAGAGTTGTGTCCTTCACCTTGAGATGATCTCATAGAAAGTGAAACTTCTGCTCAGTGAAAGTCTTGGTGAAGATGTTGGCAGTCTGCGTAGAACTGAGACAATACTACATATTGATGATCCCATGATGAATCAATCCTTTGATGTAGTGCATGTGGATCTTGATATGTTTGGTCCACTATCATTGCACTGGATCTCTACAAAACTTCAGTGTACTCTGATTGGTGCACCATATGATAGTGGGATAATGGACAATGATAACAAGCACGGAAAGGAAATGCTACAACCAACTGGTTTGAATGGTGTCATTAACTACTCCTCTATACCCAGGCCTCTATTGATGATAAAGCAATGCTATCCCACTTCTTGCTTGACCAAAAAATGGGGCCAAATCCCAAACTAAGTACATAGTCAGAAGTGGACTCCTTCTTTGCAAATGGATTTAGAGGAAAAATCTCCCTTTTCAGAAGTAGAGGTATCATATGAAGGATTGATTCTCCTTATCCATGGTTGCATGCCAATATGGATTCCTTGCAACTTTAGCATGTGTTTGACGATCAGATCCATGCAACATATATGCATGCATGAGCATGTCTATATCTAGGAATGCATGCATGTGTATGCATGGCTTTAGTGATGCCTTCATCGATGGATACATGTGCATGCATGGTGTTATATATACCTCCTTGGATGCTTGCATGGCTATGCAGCTACGAGTGCATGTGGGGCATCATCAAATTGAGACCTCGTCAGATTTGCATCATTAACATCATCAATAGTAGAGGAATCAAAGTCCTCTAATATGTTTTCGAAAGCAGTGTCTCCATCTGTAGCAGAGTCCTCATCACCAACAAAGGAAGATATTTCTTCATGTGTGACATTTTTGTTATTGGATAGGATAAAATTCTCATATGCAACAACTTCACCAACAACAAAATATGTGGAGTCTTCATGTGCACCACTATCTCGAGAATAGGTGTCCACATTGTTGATGAAGTCTTCACTGGTTTCAAGACTGCTATGATTGATCAAGCTCTCTATCTCCAAATGGTGTTCTTCCATATCATCTTCATCACCATATAATCCTTCAAATGCAGTCCACATTTCATATAGTGACTCAATGTCTATGATTTGATAAAGAATGTCATGAGACATAGATAGACACAATCTTCCATAAGCCATGTCAAATCTCTTAAGTCAATCAAACTTCTTATCCTTTGACATTGGTTCCATCTGAATTCTCATGACTACTCGGTATAAGCCTTTGCTCCTAAGATGAAGCAGTCACTGGCTTCCATTCATACTAATTGTATGGAGTGAGAATGGTGAAAACTAAGAATTCCATTATTTCACCAATCCAATTCTTTGACAACTTTTGACACTTTCAATTTGTGGAAAATTCCGACACTTTCAATAGTTTTCAATGCTTTGTTCTTCAAACTTGCAAATAATTGTTCATGCACCTTTTCCAAGCCCTAATCATCCTGATACACTTTCAATTTGTGGAAAATTCTGACACTTTCAATAGTTTCCAGTACTTTGTTCTTCAAACCTACAAGTAATTGTTCATACACCTTTTCCAAGCTCCTAGTCATCCTGATACCACGTTAAATTATTAGAGCTTGCACATGTAAAGACTCAGGAATATTTGCAACTTACAGTAATTAAGAAAATTTAGAAAAGAGAATAAATTATGTATGTAGTGATTTGGAAAAGATAATGAATTATGTATATAGTGATGAAAGAATTCATAAAACAACCAAATTAAATTAAAAAGCATGCTAAAGCTTGGTGTACTTTATACTATGTTGATGTACATATACACCATATATAAACACTAAAGCTAATTAAAACTAAATATATTTTATATTATATTAATGTGCATTACACCAAAAAATATCATCATGACATTTATTTCACTTTAATATGTAAAACATTATGTTACTTAGACATTGTCTCATTTTCTGTGTTAAAATAAAATTAATTTAACTAATTGCTATCTAGAAACATGAAAAATAATATTCATGTATAGGTGATTATTTAAACATTTTCTGAAACACGAAACATTTGATCATGGCCGCTTCTACAACCAAAAGCATCGTTGACATAACAGTGGGGCAACAAAGATATAATTACACGACTCCGTCAAATCCAAAGGATTGCAGTGGGAACCTTTTGGTAAAGTATGCAGTTCATAGAATCGATTCCGTGTCACCTTAATATGAAATCCACCCTAATTACCGATTTCACAAACCATAAAAAAACGCTAGAAATAAAGGGGCAACGATATCTTCCTAAAATTTAGAAAAACGATGTCATGTCATACAAATTAGCAGAGTCGTGTTCAGATGAGGGAATCACGGTTCACAGAGCTTGGAACGAGTGGCCTTACTCCTCTACTAAATTTTCCATTGCTAATACAACCATTCACCATTTATGTCTGTTTGTTTCTTCGCTGTAATTGAATCTGTAAGTTGTGTTTCTGTCCAACCCAGAAAATCCAAAAAACGGTTGTGCTGTACTGATTTAGGTATATATATATGGAAGAAATGATTGGAAACTGAGGTATTTAAAAAAGATAAGCGATACATATTTTTTTAGCATAGTTATGAAGTTCAAATTCGAATTTAATTCCATATTATATGATAAAATTTTAAATGAATTTGGGAAAAATAGATAATAAACATCTTTAACATTTAAACATATATAAGTTTTTTTATGTAATAAGAACCAGTTTTGGTCATTTTCTTCTCATTAATTTTGAAATTTAAATAATTTCTATTAATTTTAATTAATATAAATAATTTTAAAATTACAATTTATTAAACAAAACTTTCGCTTTCCCTTCCAAAATTTACATTATTTTCGAAACTCAAAACTTTAATCTAAAATTTATTCATAATTTAAAAGTCTTTGTATATTCAATTTTTAATTAATGCATATTTAAACATTAAATATTAAAACCTTATATAAAATATGTACTTAATGTAAATATATTTAAAAATTCAGTTAAAAATAGAATTAGCTGACTTGACTTCACATCTCACATTCTTTCTAAACCCTAAAAAGTGTTGGGGATTTTTCTGTCAAAATCCCAAAAACAAAAAAACACAGAACACAGAAACAATGCTCTGTTTCACACACAGGGTCTTTAACACAGCGGAAACTTAAAAAAAAAATATTTGCAGCAGAGAGAGTTTACACACACACACCACAAATTTCTTTCCATTAATAAAAAAATTGTTGTTACAAAAGATTGGTCTTCCTCTCTCTCAGAGGGATTCACAAGGAACTTCCAGTTCCATACAAAAGGAAATTTACTCTGTCTTCTCACTGCAAGGATTTACATTACTGTGTGTAAATTTTCATTACATTCACATGCTGCTGCATTTCACATTTCAACAACAACAAAAACTCACTGCACTGTTGTGCATTACAATTCCTTCTTCACTCTGTTACATACGCTGCTGCGTGCTCCCCTTTTTTTTACTTCGCACTGCTGTGCGTTTTTTTTCAATTACATTATCAACACAAAAAAATTACATATATATGACAACCAAAAGGAAATTACTTCACGTTTTCACTGCCATGCTTCCGTAAAAGAATTAAATGTTTTTACCAGCTATTACTTGAGCCCATACTCCCGCTGAAATAAAATTAAAAACTTCACCAAAAACTTACCAACCCACAGTAAATAACATTTACTGTTTTACTGACATCTATTGGCGGTACAGAGACTTTTACTTCACGTCAAATTTATTTAATGCTGGCATGTACTTAACCATTGACTTCATTTAAATCGCATCGCAGAATGCCTTTTGGCGGAACACAAAAGTGGAGCACACACATATGGTGCGATCTGCGATATGCGATCGGATCGCATCGCACCATCGCTATCGCAGAAATCAAGTGAACAGACGGAGGCTCCAAGCATATTTGCGATTTGCGATCTGCGATCTCATCGCATCGCAAATCAAATAAACCTGCAGTTGAAATTATTATTTCAACACTCCCCTTTAATTTCAACTGTTGGGTATTCAATCATACCCAAACGCTTCCTTAAAAATTCAAAGCTCTTCTGATCCAATGGCTTTGTCAGAATGTCTGCTACTTGTTCTTGAGTCCGGCAATGTTCTAGGACAATTTCTCCATTGTTCACCAATTCTCTGATGTAGTGAAACCTTGTATCAATGTGTTTCGTTCTCTTATGAAACACAGAATTCTTTGACAACACAATAGCTGAGCTATTGTCACAAAAAATCACCGTTGTTGTTGCCTGCTCTTGGCATAGACTTCTTAACAGTCTCCTCATCCAAACCGCTTGACACGCTGCTGCTGTAGCTGCCACGTATTCTGCTTCTGCTGTAGACAACGCTACAATGGACTGCTTCTTAGAAGCCCATGAAATGGCTCCTGAACCCATGTGAAAAACGTAACCGGATGTGCTTTTCCGATCATCCACACTTCCAGCCCAATCGCTATCGGTGTAGCCAACTAAATCTGAACTTTCTGAAAAAGTATACAAAATGCCAAATCTTTTTGTACCTTTGACATACCTCAAAATTCTTTTTGTTGCTTGCCAATGTGCCTCTTTTGGCCTCTCCATGAACCTGGAAATTAAACTAACAGCAAACATAATGTCAGGCCTAGTTGTTGTTAAATACATAAGGCTGCCAACAATACTCTTGTACAAACTAGGATCAAAATCCTTGTTGCTGTCCTCTCTGCTGAGTTTTAATCCCATTACTGTGGGAGTGATCGCTGCTTTGCATTCTTGCATGTTAAATCTGCCTAACACTTGATTTACATATCTAGCTTGTGAGATAAAAATTCCTTTTTCATTTTGATCTACTTCTATGCCTAAGAAGTATCTCAAGAAACCCATGTCAGTCATTTCAAATTCCTCTTTCATGACTGATTTAAAATTCTCAATGAGGTAGTCATCATTACCTGTAAAAACAACATCATCAACATACAAGACAATAATTAAAATCTTGCCATCCTTTTCTTTGATGTAGACTGTGGGTTTTCCCTCACATTTGTCAAATTCATTTTCCAGTAGATAGGAGTCTATTCTACTGTACCACGCTCTTGGCGCTTGCTTCAGCCCATAAAGAGCTTTCTTCAATCTGCACACTTTGTGCTCTTGGCCTTTCTTCTCATAGCCTAGAGGTTGTTCAATGTAAACCTCTTCCTTTAACACTCCATTTAGGAATGCCGACTTCACATCCATTTGGTAGACTTTCCATTTGTTTTGTGCTGCTATGGACAACACTGCTCTCACAGTTTCCATTCTTGCAACCGGTGCGAAAGTCTCCTCATAATCTCTTCCATACTGTTGCTTGTATCCCTTGACAACAAGTCTTACCTTGTGTCTTTCAATTTTGCCTTCATCATTGCACTTGGTCTTATAGACCCATTTGACTCCAATGACTTCTTTACCTTTTGGTAGCTCAACCAAATCCCATGTCTTGTTTCTTTCTATGGCATTAATCTCCTCATCCATAGCTTCTATCCATTTCTTATCTTTAATTGCATCTTCGAAATGAATAGGATCATCAACATGACAATACAAGGCAAATAAAGAATTCATTCCTTCATTATAAATGTCACTTAAGTTTCTGAATTTCTTACCTCTTTCACTTGGTGTGCAAGTGCTTGAAGATGCACTTGAATTTCCTCCTTGTGGTGTGCTTGGAGAAGCACTCTCATTTCTCCTCAAGGGTGTTCCTTGTTGTTCTTGTGTTGGCGCTGCTGTTTGGGGATGTATTTCAGCCACCTCCTCATCATCTTCATCATGAGACAAACAGTTTTTAACATTAACTGTTTTCTCTATGCTTCCATCCCAAGCTTCCTCCTCAATAAACTGAACATCTCTGCTCACAAAGAATTTCTTAGTGGATGGGATATATAGCCTGTAAGCTTTGGATTCCTCACTGTATCCAATGAAGATACATTTCTCCCCTTTGCTATCCAACTTCCTCCTTAGCTGATCTGGAATGTGTGCATAGGCCACACATCCAAAAATTTTCATGTGGGTGACTCCTTGCTTTCTCCCACTCCATGCTTCTTCCGGCACTTTGTTCATCACAGCTTTTGTAGGACACCTGTTCAAGATGTAAACTGCACAATTTACAGCTTCAGCCCAATAATCATTTGGCAAATGCTTTGCCTTCAACATGTTTCTTGCCATATCCATAATGGTCCTGTTCTTCCTTTCAGCAACTCCATTTTGCTGCGGAGTTTACCTTGCTGTAAATTGCTTGTGAATTCCATTTTCCCTACAAAACCGTAGGAATTCTTTGGAGATATACTCACCTCCTCTGTCTGTTCTCAAAACTTTGATGCGCAGCCCACTTTGATTTTCCACAAGTGATTTGAAATTTCGGAATTTTTCAAACACTTCTAATTTATTCTTCAAGAAATAAACCCAAGTCTTTCTTGTAAAATCATCAATGAATGTTATAAAATATTGGCTGCCTGCTAAAGATGGGTTTTGCATTGGTCCACATAAATCTGAGTGGACAATTTCTAAGGGTGCCTTTGCCCTTATGCTTTTCCCTGATGGAAAACTTTCTTTGTGTTGTTTTCCTAATATGCAGCCTTCACAAAGGCTGTCCGGTTTCTCTATCAATGGTAATCCCTTTACCATTCACTTTCTGCTCAACAAGTTAAGACCTCCAAAGTTGAGATGTCCAAATCTCAAGTGCCACAACCAATTTTCATCTTTTGGTTGGCTTTGGAAAGCCTCTTGGGTAACTGTTGCCATTGCATCTTTGTTTTTCAAATCTACTCTTATTCTGAGAGGGAACATCATGTTCCTCGTCATCTTCACTTCAGCAATGCATCGCTTGCTGGGTGGAATATCCATGATGGTGCAAACATCATTCTCAAAGAAAACATTGTAACCCTTTTGAACAAGCTGTCCAATACTCAAAAGGTTACATTTCATTCCAGGAACATAATAGACATCTGTTATGGTTTTCCTTTCACCTTGCTTTGTGAATATTTTAACTTCTCCTTTACCCATAACATGAACTTTGCTATCAGTCCCAAGTGTGACTTGTGACTTCACACTTTGATCTAAAGCAAAAAACAAAGCTATGTTTCTTGTCATATGGTTGCTGCAACCTGAGTCTAAAAACCATATATCTTCACTATTTGTTTCAGCCATGTTACAAGCTAACAACACATTACCTTGGCTGACATTTTCTCTAGTAATATTTACACTAGAGCTATTATTCACATCATGCTGCTTCTTCCTACATTCACTGGCATAATGCCCATATTTTTTACAATAATAACATTGGACATTGGATTTTTCATACCTTTGTCCTTGAGCATGATGTTGTCCTCCTTGTTGGCTGCTGCCTTGGCCTTGGTTCTGATTTGGATTGCTGCCTCTTCCTTGTGCATTTGCTGGGCTGTTCCTTCCACCTCTGTTCTGGCTTCTGCCTCTTCCTCTCTTGTTTCCTCTGCCTTGACCTCTTCCTCTTCCAAAAACATCTGGGTCTTGAAGGCTTGCTCTAAAGATGAGTTTTCATTCCTACTCAACCTCTGCTCATGTGTTATTAGTGATGCATGTAGCTCATCAACTGAAAATTTTGAGAGATCCTTTGTCTCTTCAATGGTGGTGACAATCGCATCAAACTTTGAGGGTAAGACCCTCAATATTTTCTCCATAATCCTCCTATCTTCAAGGGTCTCTCCATGAGTCCTTATCTGTGTGACCAAACCAATTACATGTGTGAAAAATGAGTCAATGTTGTCTGACTCCTTCATGCACAAATTCTCAAAATCTTTCCTCAGCAATTGTAGTTTTGCTGTCTTCACTCTCTCCATGCCTTGATAGGCTGTCTTGAGGGTTTTCCATGCTTCATTGGATGTCTTAGCTGCTGCTAACCTTGGAAACACACTTCCATGCACTGCTTGATACAAGAAGAAGAGGGCTTTTGAGTCCTTCTTCTTGTGGCTCTTTAACAGATCCTTCTCTCCTTGAGTTAGATTATTAAACTCATTTTCATCTGCTGGTTGTTCAAAACCATCTTCAACTATTTCCCATAAGTCTTGGGAAGTAAACAAGGCTTTCATTGTTATTGCCCAATAGTCATAGTTTTTACCATCAAATAATGGGAGCTACATACCCATGCTATTGCTGGTGTTGGTGCCAGCCATTTTGCACTCTTAACTATGCTTCAAATACTTCACTGTGTATTTAAAATAACAGACTGTCTTCAACAGCAACACACAAAAAAAACTTGAGAAATACCTTGGATTCTTTTGCCTGAGTCTTCACACTGCTGGAGAAGTTGTTGCAGTAAGAATCCTTCCTTCAGCTTCTTTGAACCCTTCAAAGAGCCTAGACTAGCTCTGACACCACTGTTGGGGATTTTTCTGTCAAAATCCCAAAAACAAAAAAACACAGAACACAGAAACAATGCTCTGTTTCAAACACAGGATCTTTAACACAGCGGAAACTTAAAAAAAAATTATTTGCAGCAGACAGAGTTTACACACACACCACAAATTTCTTTTCATTAATAAAAAAACTGCTGTTACAAAAGATTGGTCTTCCTCTCTCTCAGAGGGATTCACAAGGAACTTCCAGTTCCATACAAAAGGAAATTTACTCTGTCTTCTCACTGTAAGGATTTACACTACTGTGTGTAAATTTTCATTACATTCACATGCTGTTGCATTTCACATTTCAACAACAACAAAAACTCACTGCACTGCTGTGCATTACAATTCCTTCTTAACTCTGTTACATACGCTGCTGCGTGCTCCCCTTTTTTTTTACTTCGCACTGCTGTGCGTTTTTTTTCAATTACATAATCAACACAAAAAAATTACATATATATGACAACCAAAAGGAAATTACTTCACGTTTTCACTGCCATGCTTCCGTAAAAGAATTAAATGTTTTTACCAGCTATTACTTGAGCCCATACTCCCGCTGAAATAAAATTAAAAACTTCACCAAAAACTTACCAACCCACAGTAAATAGCATTTACTGTTTTACTGACATCTACTGGCGGTAAAGAGACTTTTACTTCACGTCAAATTTATTTAATGATGGCATGTACTTAACCATTGACTTCATTTAAATCACATCGCAGAATCCCTTTTGGCGGAACACAAAATTGGAGCACACACATATGGTGCGATCTGCCATATGCAATCGGATCGCACGCACCATCGCTATCGCAGAAATCAAGTAAACAGACGGAGGCTCCAATCATATTTGCGATCTGCGATCTCATCGCATCGCAAATCAAATAAACCTGCAGTTGAAATTATTATTTCAACAAAAAGGAACAATGAAATTCAAAAACAAAAGTAGGAGTGTTCCCACTTAGTTATAGTGTTTTGGGTTTAGAGGATACAACCCTATGCATTCACGTGGACATTAACAAATCCGTGGATATCGGTTAAATTCTGAACCTCATTGAGTTTAACCTGATTTCCTTTCCTTCTATGCAGACCATTAACTATTTACTATATAAACCGTATCGATTCTTTCGTCGAATTATTCGATATACGAATCGAATGGTAATTTTCGTATTTTTTTTTAATTCCACCGAACTTGATACCCATGTTTTTTAAGGCTATAGGTTCATTAATGCGGTAGGGTTATTTTACAAAAGAATCTACCGACAAGAAAGTTAAGAACCACCGAACAAATTCATGTTCTCAAACTGTGTGAATGGTCGCAGAACCACCGAACAAATTCATGTTCTCAAACTGTGTGAATGGTCTGCGATCTGTAACCACCGAACAAATTCCTGTCTGTGATCTGTTTTCAAACTGTGATATCTAAAATGGCTAGAATTTAGAACTTGAACTGGTGTCTGGAAGCTGTGAACATAACTGGTAGGCTAATAAGCGGTAACTACTAGCTGGGAGGTCACGACTCACCAACCCAATTAGTTCATAGTGCAGGGAAAGTAGAGATGGCATTCACACTTAACGCTGAAATTTCATGCAGTATTAAGTCTGTAACCTTCTCATCATGGCAAATTTGGAACTTGAGCGTTTGACGGATCAAATCGTTATAAATACAGGCTTACAAGGCTTATTGTTGTAGAGCCGCAAAACTTCATATTTTAATATAAATATAAAATAAAATAAAAAAATTCAATTTTTGATTCCTTTTGATGCCTTTTTACAAAGTTTATCTGCTATACGTAATTAATGATCTACATGGTGCTTACTATAGGCGTACTTATATAAACGGTTATATAGAGTGTAGTCTAATATTGGCTGGTTACATTTTCATATGGCATAGACAGCGGCTGCGTGAGTAAGTTAAGGAAAGAGGAAAATTAGTGGAGGAAAGCCCGATGTCGTATTGAGTGGTACATAAAGTTTCCCGAAGCAATACATTTATTTGGAATTTTGTTGGTCAATGGGACCTTTTTTCAGTTGAGGTCTATCACGTGCTTACTTGCTCTGCGCTACTTAGTACTATGTATTCGTTCATGCCCATCTAAATTTTTATTCAAAAGTTCATGCTGTTTGAGAGTGTTTCATTATCATCCAATGCCTCAAATTCAAATACTCCTTCAAAAACCATGATCAACAATTTATTAACTATAATCATTTTTATCGGATGAATATGAGTGAGTTGAAAATATTAACATCACTCCCACTAGTTCGATTTTGTAATATTCTTAAAATCTACCATCAGCTATCATGAGTGAGGCAAAAATATTAACCTCACTTCCACTGGTTCCACTTTGTAATATTCTCAAAATCGAAAATCGACTATCAATAACAATCAAAATCAATAATATGAAATACTTCGTTTTTGAAGGATATCAATATCAAATTGTAAATGAGAATAAAATAAATTATTAATTTATTCCATATACTTATCGGATATACAAACTCTATAATTAACATAAAAATACTAACATATAAAAATATACATAAAGTAACAAGTATATCCAAATTCAATGGATGCATAAAATACCAACATAGAAATATATATCTCCAAATTCAATGAATGCATAAAAATACCAACATAAAATATATATATATATATATATATAAAAAATATATATATATATATATAAAGTAACTAGTATATCCAAAATCAATGAATATAAAATTAAAGATAACAAAATCCCAAATTAACGATATGAAATATTTCTTCAAAACAAAAAAATCATCTAATTGAAAAATATACACAAAAGTAACCAAATCAATGAATATAAAATTAAAGATGAAAAAATCCAAAATTAATTATATGAAACATTTCTTTAAAAACTAGAAAAACATGTCTCTGAAGATATCAGTATCCTGAACTCATGTGATTATAAATGAGGAAAAAATAAATTATTAACTTAGTCCATAGTTATAAGATCTATAAAATCTGTAATCAATATAAAAAGTAAACAACACAAAAATTCAATATAAAAAGTAAACAACACAGAAATACACACAAAAATTACAGGCATATCCAAAACCAATGAGTATAAAATTGAATATAAAACTAAGATAGAAAAACTCTCAAAGCAATGATATGGAATAATTCTAAATTATTAACTTACTCCAACTTATATACAAAATGTACGATCAACATAAAAACACCAACACAGAAAAATACACATAAACATATCCAAAATCAATTAATATAAAATTAAAAATTAAAAACTCTTCTGTGCTTATTTATTTAAAACGTTGTCTTCAATGTCCTACAGTGCAGTACAACCTAATACATTTAAACAAGTACAAAATTTAAATATAGATATATACAGCCTAACCGCGTTAATAAACCTACAGCTTGTGAAATAATGATTACCACATATATATATGTGTGGAATAAATGATTGGGAGCAAGGACGTGGTAATTAGATGTGAGTGAAGAGTAAAAGTGGAATATTAGAGTTGTACGACGTTGACAGAGAAATGACGAGAGGCACCATTCATCTGTCGTTTGTGCCCACGGCCACGTCGATGCTCCGTACATATATTTTAGATTTGTCGTACCCAAACGTTTTGGTCGCTGTACAGTCCCAACCGTGGCCGGCGTTGTGTTTAACTCATTAACGCAGACCATAGTTGAGATTAACTATAGTTAATTAATCTTTAAAGGCCAGCATACATACTTAGTCTTTGTTGCAGATATTGATTTGTGGCCACATACTTAGTCTTTGTTGCAGATATTGATTTGTGGACACAGTGGCACTGTACTGGGTATATTACAGATATTACTTTATGGAGACAGAGTGACAATGTACGGAGTACTTTCCAGGCCGTGTTTCACGGAGGAAAAGAGTCCAGGTGTAGAATAGATATGGAAAAGAGTGAAAACGTACGGCTGGAACATTTTTTGCAATATTGACCTGATACTGGTTAGGCTTTTTCAAACAAGAGTCAGATGATTTCTCTTCAACCTTACTCAGCAACCAGGATAAAAAAATAGTAGGCTAACAATCAGAGGAATTTTCGAACTTTCCTTTTTGGATCTAATAATGCAAATCTGACTTCATTCCTCAGTGTTTTCTCGATCCCTTAAAACACTTCTTTGTGACTTCCATGGTATGTAGCCAATGTAGCGTTGTTATCATCTGCCACCTCTATCAGTTTTCTCTTATATATAAACATCAGTGAATTGCAGTGTGGACAAATTTCGATGCAGTGTTGTGATCATCTGTCATATTTGTCATATTTTTCTGTTATTTTTGGTTGTTTCTTTTATTCTTATGCCAAGATTTGATTTTCCACCTTGTCGTGACGATGAACCACACTATATGGTTCAAATTGGGTCGACATAACAATTTCATCATACTACATGGTTCAAAATACGACCACACTACATGGTTCAAAATGTGTCGACATAACAATTCTTATGTAATTATTTCCCAAATTTTTCTCAATAATTAAGTATGGATCACAGAAGCCTAAATTTGGAAATTATTACCCTGCATGGAAGGGCCATTGCGATTAAAGTTTGTCATTTTGATGGGCACGCTTAAGGGTTTCCAAGAAGAAGTTAGATTTGGCATTTCTAAAAAGATTAAAGGTTCCAAGATGAAGTTAGATTTTGTATTTTCTAAAAAGATGTAGAGATTCGTTAGTTGTTCCTTTCAATAGTAGGCCAAGATCTTATTCTCCATATTGTTCTAGCGATGAACCACACTAGCGTGTTTGAAATTTGTGACAAAATAATTCTTATGTGATTATTGCCGAATTTTTTTCTCAATAATTCAAATATGGATTACAAAACCCTGAATTCAAAAATGACAACCCTGCATGGAATGACCATCGCGATTACATTGCGATTAAATTTCATCATTCTATAATTCAAATATGGATTACAAAAGCCTAAATTCGAAAATTACAACCCTGCATGGAATGACCATCGCGATTACATTGCGATTAAAGTTCATCATTCTAAACAGGCACGCTTAAGGGTTTCCAAGATGAAGTGAGACCTTATAGATGTAGAGATTACTGGGTTATTTCTTTTAATCATATGCCAAGATCATTCTCCGTTTTGTCATAAAGATGAACCATACTAGATGGTTCAAACACACTAGATAGTCCAAACAACGTCTACTTATTGAGCCCAGAGGCGCTCATCCTACAACCTAATATGATGTGTAAAGATGTCCGTCCGTCATAAAATTTGAAATTTTGCTCATGTCCACCAAAATGAAAAATTTTAAAAAACTTAAAATAAAAAAATAAATAACTATAAAAAACATGTAAATAATGTTGGCTAATAAAAAAATTGCACCTCAAGAAATTAGATCCCTCTTGCTCATGTTAGATCCATATTTAAGATGGATCTATGCTGGTTACCTAAAGTTCTCTCAATAATTCTTTCAATCATATGCCAAGATCGTTCTCCATCCCTGAAGAACCACACTAATTTTTTGAGACTTCAACAGAACAATTCTGATGTGACTACCTAAATTTTTTTCAATAATTCAAAGTGTGTATTACAAAAACATGAATTCGGAAAAGAAGAATCCAAAATAATTATAATTTTATTAAAATAATAATAACAAAATCCATATTCATGAACTACATAGCCAGCCAGGAATGGTATCGCATTAAACCTAGCCTTCGATGCAACTGTAAACACTTATATAAATTTAAAATGATTGAAGATATTCTCCTTAGAACTTCACTTCCCGGAGAGATCAGATCCAATAAATCTCATTGGTGGAAACATTATCATATTGTGCATCTGTTAGAAGACATGCAATCCTGCCTACATCTAGTAGGACTAACAGACCCATGACAAAAGAAGAAATAGGGAAAAACATAAGCATGCAGCACTGAATGTCATTTAATTAAGCGATGATGAATAGTTGTGGATTATTATGTCCATAATGGCTCCCATAGCTCCATAGCAAGCGATGATGAATAGTTGTGGATTATTATGTCCATAATGGCTCCCATAGCTCCATAGCATCACCATCGTCTAAAGCATGTGTGTCTTCACTCTCTAGCAGTAACCCATTATAAAAATGTGAATCAGAACCTTCATTAAGGAAGCTTAAGAGTTTAGCATGTTGCATACTCATGTTAGCCAGCTCTCTTTGTGTGGAAGCCAATTGGGATTGCAGCTCTGATACTTTATTCTTCAGATACTTGATTACTCCTGCACACCCATGGACAGGATCTTGAAATCTTTGGCTTGCTTCGTACACCATGCTGCTTACTGCATCACCTCTCTGTTCAGCAGGCAGATCCTGTAACACCATAAACCCCATGATCACCTATGGTTTCTACTAAAATCTGAAATTCAGTATGACCAGATCTGAACTAGACATTACAAGTTCTATCCAACCTGTAAAGCAATTGAACAAATTTGTCCATATAAACACAGTAATGTATAGCAATTGCACAAACCTGTAGTAATTTGACAACATGGCCATTTCCGAAGACTCTGTGTACCAACAAGAATTTCTGGGGGTTATCCTGCGGGAAATAAGGCGCGAGCACGCAGTTGTGTGAACATTTCTTTCTCTGGATCTTGCAGCCAGCGCAGGGAGATGTTGACCACGTATCTGGCTCCGATTTAGCAGACATGTCGCTCATCTGCAAAACAAAAAATCGACACGAATCTGTTCCATTAGCGGCAGAATTGTTGATGTTTGTTTTTTGTGAGAATCTGTTATATTGCGAATGCTTCTGCTACTATTTCTCACCTCCTCCTTGCTGTGCGCGAGCAGGGTGTTTTCAAACGCGAATGATGGAATACAGAGATTTTCAAACGTGAATGATGGAATTCAGAGAAAAGAGTAGGAATTGTTGGCAAGAGAGCAGGAGGGACGTGGTAATTATCGGGAAATAGAAAGGATAGAAGGTAATAATGTGGAAAAATAAATTTGTTCAGCGTGGACGGAGAACCCGCGAAAAGCACGGGCGAGGTGGTGTTGCTGGGTAGGAAGCTGCGTGGTAGTGATGTGGGTTTTGGGTGACCCACACGTTCTGGTCGTTGATGAGGACTAGCCGTGGGCGGTGTAGACTGTAGTCGCAGACCATAACTTTAATGGCCACCATTATCTCCCCGCTCTATTAGCTTGCGTTAATGATGTCTAATCAGGATAGATCACGGATCTTCCTTTAGAATTAGGCAATTTGCAATTTGAATAGGCGTGCTCAATATGTTTTATTTTATTTTTATATTGGTAGAAATGGTAATTTTTCATTATTTAAAATATATCTTTTAGTATATAAATAAATTGAATATTTAAAAAATTATGTGAAATTTATATCATTTAAATTTATAATTTTAATAAATATTTGGGAGATTTCTAATAAAAATTAATCAAAAATATATATAAAAATTCCAAAACTTAAACTAATTAAATTAAAAATTTTCAAATTATATTAAAATTGTAAATTAATTAATTCAAAATTTTACTTTTACTATATAAAATTGTAGTTGTGGTGGGTGAGATTGTAATTTAGTTGTAATTTAATCACATTTTCTCATCTACCTTCTATGCAATAAGGGATGCCCTTGGTGACCCATTCAAAATAAGGGACGCTCTTGGTGACTCATTCAAAATGCCCAACATTGAGACAATCTGTGTGATTGTATCATAGGAGAAAAATCTAAGCTCAAGCAACTAGATGTTTTGTCTAGCTCTTCAAATCAGGGTTTGGTGGATCATAACTCCAAAGGTCAGAGGAGAAAAATCTAACCTCAAGCAACTAGATGTTTCATCTAGCTCTTCAAATCAGGCTTTGGTGGCTCATAACTCCAAAGGTCAACCTAAAGCGTGGTATCAACAAAAGAAAAACCTTCTCCAACCCGTGAGTCTCTTTCTAAGCCTCAGCAGAATACTAAGCCTCTACCTATAACTTCCAAGAACAATAGATCCTCCTCAAACAAAAAGAAGAAACAAGAAAAGATGAAGACAAAATCGATGAAACATTTACTTTTTGTGGAAAATATTGGCAGATTGAAGAAAAATGTTGGAAGAAGTTAAGTTTTAGATAATGCTATGAAGATGCACAATATCTCAATAGGTAAACGACATGCTTTATCAGTCCAAACCCTAAATAGAACTACAAATTATTAGATACTTGATTCAAGGACATCACATCATATGACTCATTAAGATTCACTTCCTTTTATATCCCAATAGCAACATTTCACAATTTGTAGTGGGTTACTCTACTCAGGTTAAGGTTTTGTGGTTAGGTATTGTGTAGTTGACCAATGGGTGCATTAACAATGTGCTCCTAGTCCCTGAGATATCTGTAAATTTATTATCCATCTATCAAATCGGTCATTTTGGTGATGGAAAAATAGTGGAATTCTCTCCAAACCAGGTAGTTGTTAGAAAACCACACAATCCAATGGTTGTCGTTGCTATTGGAAAGGTTGATCACACCTCTTGATTATATAAGTTTGTGAGCTTTAAACCTTCCTCAACTTCTTCTTTTATAGCTTATTTAGTTCCTTGAGCACTAGGCTTTGGCATGAAAGATTTGGCCATATAAATTATAATTATTTGTAGTAGATGTTCACTCAAAATTTGGTTTCAGGCTTTCCAAAAGTTTCTTATATTGATGGGGTGTGTGTAGGTTGCACTCTTGGACAAATACACCAAGATCCCTTTCCTAAAGGGAAAGGTTTGAGGGAAACAGCATTGCTTGAGTTGGTGCATAGTGATTTAATGACTTTTTCAACTCCTTTTCTAATGGCCAAGCATGCATTAACCTTTACTGATGGTTTCTCACAACACTCTTGGGCGTACTTCCTCAAGTACAAGAGTGAAGCCCTTGCGACCTTCAATACCTTTACAATTTTTGTTGAGAAACAATCATCATGCTCCATCAAGAAGCTACATACTAATAATGAGGGAGGGGAAATATCTCAATAATCCATTACAATATTTCTTTAGAGAACATGGATTTTTTCATCAACACTTTATTCCCTACTCTCCTCAACAAAACGGTGTTGCTAAAAGGAAGAATTGAACACTCAAAGAGATGGAAAATTTCATGATTCATTCAAATAGCTTGGCACCTACATTCTGGGCCGAAGTAGTTAATTTTGCCAATTATATTCAAAATAGAATGCCTCATAAGGCAGTTCAACATATGACTCCAATGGAAGCTTGGACACATGAGAAACTCGATGTCTCTTCTTTCAAGGTATGTGGAAATCCTTCTTGGGCATTAATTCCACATGAAAAGCTCAAATCAATGGAAAATAAGAGTCAACCACTAATAGTTTATGGTTACTGTGAGGACATGAAGGCATACTGACTCTTTGATCCTACCTCTTAGGAGGTTTTTTTCTTGAAGAGATGCTCATCTTGATGAAAATAACAATCCATGATGCCCTTCCCCTCCTTCCTCATCTTTAACTATTTATAATGGTTCAAATAATTATTATTCTTTTGTTGATCCGGTAGAAGAAGAGAGTTCTACTAAATGTCCTTAGCCAAAATAAATTATACCAATAACAAAACTTGATCAATCAAATCAAGAGCAACCAATTTTAGATGAATCCTTCAAGAGGAGCCTTCACAAAAGAAAGAATCCTGATAGATATGACTATGATGCAATTGATTTAAGTTATCTGGCCTCAAATCAACCATAGTTAAAACAAATCTCCCTTTAGGGTAATGCTATTTCAGAAGATCTGCAACAGTTTTTCGATGTGGTTGGAATACCTGATAAGGAAGTTGCCATGACAGATGAGTCTTCTTCTTTGAAGAAGAATCATACTTGGGAACTTGTTCTTCTTCCAAAGGGACATAAGTTTGTCCATTACAAGTGGTTCTATAAAACCAAATATGCTACAGATAGCTCTATTGACAAACATAAGGCACATCTTGTGGCCAAAAGATTTTCATAGGATGAAGGGATCAAATTTTCCAAGACCTTTTCACTTGTTACCAAGATGGATTCTATATGTCTTGAGCTTTCTCTAGTTTCCTCCGAAGGTAGTCAGTTCACTTGATGGATGTAAAGAGTGCCTTTCCACATGGATATCTATGTGAGGAGATTCGCATGGAGCACCCCCCTAGTTTTATGCAACATCCATCATTTTGTTTTAGGCTTTGACATTCCTTCTATGGTCTCAAACAAGCTCCTAAAGCTTGGTATGAGAAGATGGACAATTTTTTGCTTGCTTCTAGGTTGAGACGTTGTCATTTTGATCCTACAATTTACACTCATAGACATGGCTCTGATTTATTGATTTTAGTTATGTATGTCGATGATTTGATCCTCACTAGGAGTTCTTCATTTATGATTCATAAAATTAGGGAAGCATCGATGGGACAATTTTCTATGACAAATCTTGGTCTACTACATCACTTTCTTAGCTTACAGGTTCACTAGTATTCAAAATGGATCACCATCTTCCAGAAAAAATATGCCCTTGTTTTAATTTGGTGTTTTGGCATGGCTAATTGTAAGCATGTGCCTACTCCTTTGTAGTAGGGTGTTAATATTACCATCATTTACACCTCACCAAGAGTGGATCCTACATTCTATTGCCAATTTTTGGAATTATACTGTATTTCACACACACTGGACCTGACATTACTTATGCTGTATGGCAGGTTTCTAGCTTCTCTCAAGATCCTCATCGGAGTCACTGGAAGTAGTGAAGCATATTCTAATATATATTCGAGGCACTTCCAATTTTTACATTCAATATATTGTTGGTTCTCCTAATCTTGTGGGTTTTATAGACTCTCACTGGGCTAGATCAGAGGATGATCGAAAGTCCACCATTGGATATGTTTTCTATCTTGGTTCTCCTCTTAATACTTGTCCCTGCAAGAAACAATTATCAATTGCATTATCTACGAAAGAAGTTGAGTATTGGTGGGGCCTTTGTTTCAATTTTGAAAGATTTTGGAGATATGAAGAAGAGGAAATAGATGGAGGAAACAATAGTCAGATTGCAGAGAAGACAGTTGGGGAGGAAAACAGGAATAGGAAGTTACAGGACAGTCGCAGCAAGGTGTCAGAAGAAAGCAAGGGTAGCCGAGTGGAGAAGGCGAATGAGAGGCAACCAAGGAAAGAAATAGTCGAGTAAGAACTGGTAGTGCAAACAACAGAAGTGAATACAAAAGGAGAAGGCCACAAGGAGAAAGAGGTTGGCTTTTTGGTTAGTTTAAGAGTTCTAGTCACGAACAAGCAACGAAGAGGATGTGAGCTCTTAGGGCATCCGAATTGAAGACCAGAGCGACAGTTGAGAAGCGGGGTGAAGTCTGGTGCAGTCAGTCACGTCATGTAACTGGGTATTTCATGCAATTGTCTGTGGTTGAGGCCAATGTATAATGTAATGTTATCTTGTTGAATTAATATGAATGAAGATTCAGACAGGTTTCTTGGTATGATGTGTGTATTTGATTATGTTATCTGGACCCACTATAAATTTGAACGTGTTGCAAGTCTATGCTCATGGTAGATTGATCTTCATGTTGATATATTGTTAGTCTGAGTATATGCACAGGACCATTTATAGAGTAATGGTTAAGATATCCCTAGCCCTATATTGAACCCTTCTCACTTTCGGTCGCGACACGGCTTAGTTGAGACTCCTTAACACTTAGGGTAAGTTGAAAATGTCGGCGTTGTCCTAGACTACAACGAACCATTGTTGGCTCTTTGTGCTTGAACCCAAGGTCTTTCCTTGATGTCATTTTTGTGCCAACAAATGGTTCCATTTTTGGGACCTGAAGCTATAAGAACTGGTTTGGAATATGGTGTCATGGACATTTAAGAAAGAGATTAGGGATTGGTGGGATAAAAGAGTAGATCAGTTTATATCAGAACAAGCTATTCAAAGGGGTCAACCTATTGCCAAAGTGAGTAGAGAGACTTTGTACGTTGAGGTTGTGAGTGACCAATATGAGATCTTCTGGTGTAAGTTCCCAGAAGACTTGTATAATTGGTTAAGGAGGCTAAAAGTGCAGAATCGATCAGAAGGAATGACACCAGCCCATCGCGACTGGGCTCCCTTAGACCTTGTATCACTTCGACACTTGGATAGCGATATGACAAGGGAAGTTAATTTTTGGGTACAGACTATAGTAGAGGGGCACATAGTCGAGTTTGCCACAGAGAACTATCAGTCCTTCTCGAGGGCGGAAGCGGTGTTCAAGTCAGGATTAAGAGGGAAGCTGGTGAGGGAAGTGTCGTTGTGGATTAAGATGTTCATGGAGGAAGAAGGGATGCTACCCTTTTCTACAACAATGATGGTAGCGTAAAACCCTAGTTTTGGGGGAAGGACCTAAGGGGAGGATGCTACTGGTTGGGAAATAGAGATGTTGCTTAAGGAATGGATGTAGAAGGATTGCTACAAGCTAGAGACATTAGGGCACACAGGAGAGCACTATTAGATGACAAGTGGCAAGCTAGAGCGGTTGAAACTCTGAAGAAGAGACGAATGGGACCCCACCAAGTAGGAGCGGTGTCGAGGAGCTCAGAAGAGGGAAAGAGAATGGAGGAAGATGTAGGACAAGACAGGAATGCCGATGGGAAGAATAGAAGCCAATATAATGACGAGGACTCTCCCTTACAGGTTGCAGGAAAGATGGCCGAGGGAAAAAAATTGGAGCAGTCGCGAAGAGGAAATGGAAGAGGAAATGAGTAATGTCATGAGAAGGTAATTTGTCGAAGCTCAAACATCCGCAAGAGATCAGCAGCAAAATCCCCAGAGTACATGTAGTATCCATCCTGAGCTTCCCCTGGTGCCTTACAATAATCCTGAGAAACTTGTTGCTAAGTTAGCTAAAGTGATACGAGTACACAACGTGCATGAGAAATATAAGGTCAGTTTCAATACAGTAAATAACAGTGGTATTAGTAATCTGGGACTGCAAGGATCTCAAAAACCCAGAATCAAAGGATTTGTGTTGTTGGCTCATACTCAGGTAACCATGGCGAGATCTTTCACTAGATACCCTGAATTTGCTAGCAGAGGCAATGAAGATGTAGAACAACACTGGTACCTTTGTGAAGCTATATGGAGAGCGTGCCAGACCCGAGACAATGTTAAATTAGTTGAGTTCCAGACCACGTTGAGGGAAAGATCTCTACGTTGGTTTATAAAATGGGCAGAATAGAACTAGAATCCCACAGTAGATGATATCAAGAGAGAATTTGTGCAAGAATTCAAAGTACCTTAGACTGACCAACAAGGTTTATCAAAACTATGGGAAATCAAGTAGATGGAAGGTGAAACTGCTTGGGAACTGATGTAGAGATTTAAGGATGCTATTGCTAATCTAAGTTACACCCTAGACCCTAATCACCATAGATACTGGTTCATCAAGGAGCTCTTACCCCTTACGAGGACGTTGTTGACACATGAGAAGATTGGAACTCTCCAAGATGATTTAGAAGAAGCGTCGCGTATAGAGGCCATGGCAGGATACCCGCATGAGTATCAGGGGGTGGGGTTGTAGGACCTGTCAATCATGGGCCTCCAAAATCAGATCGCCAACTTAACATATGAAGTATCTACAACCAATTCGGCTAGCTAGACCCAATGTATGGTGTACACACTACATGGTGGAAGGACATGTTGCAACAAAATGCCCAAGGTTGAGGGGAATCAACCATTCAGGGGAGCTTGCAGGACCATCAGGAACCACGCCAACAACAGGATTTATGGCAGTAGGGGTGCAAGGAGGTTTCCCAGGTCAAAATACCCAAGAATACTGTGAAATTTGTAGGATGTATAGACATTTACTGCGGGTGTGCCCAATACTACAAAAGTACTCCAATGTTCCAAATAACAACTATTGTGAGTTTTGTGCATCTACAACACATCACACTGACCAGTGCAGGGAATTTGATTCTTTAACAGAATGGTTGGATAGGTCTACATTCAGAATCAATGAGTCTAACAGGGGAGGACGAGGGGGAAATATGAGAGGAGGAAGAGCAGGAGGTAGAGGTCCCATAAGGTGTTATAATTGTGATCAAGAGGGGCATGTTGCCAGGGAATGTCTGCTCCCTAGGATACCATGGTGTTTGTAATGCAGAATCAATATGCATGCCACAGAGGATTGCCCTGAGCTCATTACAAAATGGGAAGAAAGGAATAGAAAGAGAAGGGCTAACCTGATCAACGCAGAGCCTCGTACAGACAACGCTCTTCCCATAACTAATATAAATATAGTTACAAGGGGAGGAAAGAAGACCGGGGAAGATCAGGGTACGGTGGACCCGCCCTCGATTGTTAAGGTCATGTCTCCGAAGAAATCATACAAACCCATGCAACAAAAACAATATTATCAAGAGGCAGCTAAATTGTTTGAAGGGATGACCGAGACAAAGGAGAAATAGAAATAGGACAAACACACACTCAACAATGCTCAACCGATAGAAGAATGGTTTAAGTTATTTCTACAGATCGTTGATGATGAGTAGATGTTGAAGGAGTTGCGCAAAAGTTTAAAAGTAGTATTGCCAGAAGATGAAGAGGAAGGAGAACTACCATCTGCCAACTTACCAGAAAGGCATACAAGAAGAGTGTGGCGGAATAAAAAGAGAAGCGGAAGGGAATTCTGAATCAATGCTCAGATTGCAGGATTCCAGATCAAAGACATGATGCTAGACCTGGGGTCGGATGTAAACATTTTTCCCAGGAAAACATGGGAGGTGATGGGGAAGCCGCAACTTAAGTATTCACCGATACAATTGAGGATGGTGAATCAGTACTGTATCTTACCTATTGGAAGGTTAGAAGATATAGAGGTGGATGTGGCAGGAGTAAAGACATACACTAAATTCGAAGTAATTGATATAATGGGTGACAAGGACCCGTGCCCAACACTCCTTGGGATTGACTCGGCATATGAAAACTATGTTGTCATCGACCTGAGAAAAGAACTAATGATCTTTGAAGTAGAAGGGATGCGGGTTATACAACCCTTGGACCCGTATCAAGTACCCAAGTTCACGGAACCTATGGATGACAGGGACGTGGAAGGAATGCTTGACCAGCTATACATATTAACAACAGGTAAGAGAGAGGATTATATAAATCCTACAACAAGAGGATCTATCAGCTTGAGGAGTTTTCAAAGCTCAGAAGTTGGTTCGAAAGCCACGTAGGATGCATGGCAGCAAGGGGGATACAAACTTGATACCATATGTTGCACAAAGATATGCAGGATAAATTGGATAGGGTCAGAGGTAAGCGACTATCCCAAATTCCACGACATTGAATCAATAGAAATTTTCTTAAACAAAGTAGACAGAGAAATAAGAGAAGATCACAAGGTTCCATTGCTAGATATCGCATTACACGCCACCCCAACAAGGTGGTGGAGAACGCACCGCAACACGTTGTGTGAATGGGGAACTATAAAGCGAGCCATGAGAGAGAGGTTCAGTCAAGAAGAAGACCGACTGCAGAATAGAGTGAAATATAGAGGCAATTCAGATCCTAAGAAGCATTTAGAAGACTGCATAGAAAATTGGGAAAAGGAAAGGCTTTTGAAAGAACTTTGGGTGCATGTATTTATACATACCCTAGGTACCATCCCGCAAGCATGGTACATACAAGAGGAGCTTCGTAAACAAACAACGGATTGGGATGTCATGGCTACCCAGTTCAGCAACAGCTTCTCATTCAAAGATGTTGATCGACACATGACTGAAACCTTATATGCTATTAAAAGGATCCTGTTCACCCTAGGACAATTATGGGAAGGTTGCGTTGATGAGAAGTTCTTACAACATCTTTATGACACAGGTTATCCAGAATATATGGACTGCGACAAAGTAGACGCAGAACCAGATGAAGATGGTTTAGAAGGATTGAGACACCTGACCTTTGAGGAAACAAAAGGGGAAAGGGATATTCAAGAAAGCCCCGCAGGAGAAGCAACACAACTACTCCCGATGAAATTGAGAAAGAAAAATATTGGAACAGATGATAAACTCAAGATGTCATGTGTTGGGGATTATTGGGATGAATAGACAACAAGGGAGATATTTGACTTGTTGCAAGAATATCAAGGCTTGTTCCCAGCTTAGGTAGCAGAGCTAAAAGGGATAAAGGGGTACATAGGAGAGATGAAGATCGTTTTGAAACCAGATGCTCGTCCAGTAAATCACAAGCCATATAGGCTGAACCCAAGAGTGAAAGAAAAGTTTAAGAGGGAGATCAAAAAAATGCTAGTGGCTGGAATTATATTTACAGTAGACGAAGCATAATGGATTAGTCCAATAGTCATACAAAACAAGAAAGAAACAATGAAGATCAGAGTCTATGTTGATTATTGAAGTCTGAACAATGCATGTGTGCATGATCCCTTCCCAATACTTTTTAGCGATGAAGTTCTGGACACTGTAGCGGGAAACAAAGCATATTCCTTCATTGATGGATTCTCGGGCTATCATCAGGTTCGAATAGCAGAAGAAGACAAGAGAAAGACAATGTTCACAATTGAATGGGGGTTATATGCTTATCATGTAATGTCGTTCGGGTTGAAGAATGCCCCTGCTGTTTTCTCAAGGATTGTTATAGTTGCATTCAGAGACTATATTCATAGGTTCCTGGAGGTATACATGGATGACTGGACAATATACAGTTTATTTAAGAAACACACAAGCTTACTAAGGGTCATGTTTGAAAGATGTAGATAATGGAAAATATCCTTGAATATAAAAAAATGCATCTTTGTGGTTCCATTTGGAACACTGCTCGGCCACATTGTTTGTAAAGACGGAGTGTGTGTAGACGCCGTATAGGTTGCGGAAATTATTAACATGGAACCACCACATAATGTAAAGAAACGATGGTCCACTCTAGGCCATATAGGGTATTACCGGCGATTCATCAGAAACTACGCATCAATTACAACCCCGACGGAGAAGTTATTGAAAAGGATGGAAGCATTCACTTGGTCGGAGGACTGTCAAGCAACATTGAATAAGTTGAAAGAGAAACTGGTAAGTGCTCCTATCCTTGTATACCCAGATTGGAACAAGACATTTCATGTACATATTGATGCATTAGGGATCACATTAGGAGCAGTATTGGCGCAACCGAGAGAGAGAAATATGGATCACCCAGTGTACTATGCCAGCAGGAAACTATCAACTGCAGAAAGGAACTATACGACAACAGAGAGGGAGGCACTAGCCATGGTTTACTCTCTACAAAAATTCAGGCATTACTTGCTGGGAGCGCCATTTAATTTTTTCACAGATCATTCAGCACTAAAGTATTTAGTGAACAAACTGGTATTAGAAGGAAGAATATGTCATTGGTTATTACTCTTCCAAGAATTCACTTTTGAGGTAGTCATCAAACCTGGAAGGCTGAATGTGGGGCTGGATCATCTGTCATGACTAGATACTGGAGAGAATGAAGGGTCATTAGATGATCAGTTACCTAATGTTGACTTATTCAGAATAGAGGTAATTTTGGACTACTTAGAAGAAATTGTTGGGCTATTAACAACAGGGCACTGCCCGGAGGGGTATACACCAACATAGAAGCGACATCTAATAGTGAGGGCAGCGGATTATCAACTAATCGCAGGACATCTCTATAAGATGGGCCTGGATCAAGTCTTGAGACGTTGTATACTTCAACACGAAAGAGAAGAAGTGCTCTAGAAATGTTACACTAGAGTTGCGGGAGGCCATGTGGGAGGAAAAGCCACTGCAAGGAAGATATTGCACGCAGGATTATGGTGGGAAACCATCCACAAATATTCTAAGGAATACGCTAAGAATTGTAATGTCTGTCAGAGGGTTGGAAAGCCATCACATTGAGATTAACTCCCTTTAAACCCAGTTCATACGCATATTTTTGAGAAATGGGCGATAGACTTCATCGGGCCCATAACACCACCAGCATGACATTCACATGAAAGATACATAATAACGACTATAGAATATCTCACATGATGGGAAGAAGCAACACCAATCAAGGACTGTACATCCGACACTACAAAAAGATTTATTTTTGAAAACGTAATATCAAGATTTGGATGCCCAAAAATACTGACAAGCGATCAAGGAACACATTTAATTAATGAAACTATTGAGTCTCTTCTCAAGAACTTTATGATTCAACATCATAAAAGTATCCCATATCACCCATAGGCCAACGAGACTGTTGAAGTATTCAATAAAATACTGGAGACACGTCTCACGAAAAGTGTATCAACCAATAGGGATGACTGGAATGAACGCGTGCCAACGAATTTATAGGCATACAAAACAACAGTGAAAAGAATTCATAAACAAACACCATTTCAGCTGTTATATGGAAAAGAAGAAGTGGTCCCAGACATGTTTATTTGTCAAGCAAAAAAAATGATAGATGATGTAGCATTAAGAGAAAGATTGAATCAACTGATGGAATTGGATGAATCCAAATTCTTAGATGAATTTCACCAGTCAGTAGAGAAAATAAGGAAAAAAATCTTGGCATGACAGGCATATCAGAAAGAAAACATTCCAAGTTGGAGATCATGCATTGTTGTACGACAACAAGTTCCAAAAGTTCCCGGGTAAGTTGTAGATGCACTGGCTGGGCCCATTTATAGTTGCGGAAATCAAAGATTCTGGAGCAGTAAGGCTAGCGCAACTAGACGGTGGAATTCTACAAGGATGGGTACACGGCGCATGCCTAAAACCCTTCCACATACCAAAATCCACACAATCAAGTTAATGGGTCTCAAAGACGAGCCCGCAAGTAGGTAGTAGTCAATAAAACTTAGTCAAGTCATTACAAAGTTCATCTGAAGTTTATGTCTTTTGTGATATAGTAGTAAGAATAAGAAAAGGCGTTAATAAGGTTGCGGCAAAAATGTAATGATACCACAACCCAGTTGTGGTCGGCGGGGGGGTAGGTAGACGTTTTTGTCAGTCTTAATAGTCACACACAGATAGATGCTTTTTTAGTCTTAATAGTCACACGCTTTGTCAGTCCTTTCCGTTGTACGAGTAGTCATTTCCATAATAAGTAACTAATAATACAACTGTCAAATGGAAGCCGTAAAATATTTTCCCATTAGGAACAAATTTAGCTAATAAATACCCTCCATTATGGAAAATTTATTAACCATGTAGCCCACTCTGTCCTTCCCCATTCTACGTCATAGATGTCAAGTCCAGGTCAGCCGACGGCAGCGAAGCATGGTTAGGATACATGGGGAAAGTTGTCGTAGTAATTAGTTTCCAAGTCCAGTCAGAAAACGTCGTGTCAAGTTCAGCTACTTAATTTGCATGACAATGCAGGAAGCTACATAATTTCAAGCACAGGTAGCAGAAAAACTCCAAACTCTCTTTGAAGAATAGCAACAACAGAAGTGTAGAAGTTCAAAGCCTCCAATAACGATTGTTTATCAGAGACGAAGAGCAATGGAAAAGGGAATTCTTTCAGTCCCAGAGGAAAAAATCGATGAGCGAATTGTCATGATGGAAAATCCATATGGAAAATATGATAAATCTACCTTGGTTGACAATGATCTTACGGATTATTTCCTGTTTCCAACACTGAATAGGGAGGTGTATACAGAGGAAATTAAGAAGGAAGATGGCACGAGAACAACCAGAGTCAAAGAAGAATTCAGAGGTCTACAAAGATATAAGCTAATCAATTTCAGAAGTCTACCAGTCTTCGGCACACAATTGGCTGCAATGCAGTGCACGAATCTACTAGCTAGCATAATGCATGGGAGATCCCTATGGCTCGACAAGGAGTATCCAATTCACGTAGACGATATCCATTGCCTTGCAGGGTTGTCAACAGGAGGAAATGCGGTGAATACAATGTTCCAAGCATGAATGAAAAGAGAAAAGAAGCAGAGAGAAGATGATTATTATGGAAAATATGGAACAAAGCATGGAGGCAGGGGAGCCAAGATTGACCTTATTAGCAAAATTGAGATAAGGTTCACTTGCTACATCATAGTAGGCAAAACAATGAGAAATTTGAAAGAAATGAGTGCACTCTTGACGCAATCTCGGCTACGGAGCACTGTTGTAACGGAGAAGTTCTCAACTGGTCCTCTTTTGTACTAAATGAACTCTTCGAGGCCTGTGAAGATATCTACAAGAGGAGTACCAATTTCTTGTTTGGATACATATTGATGACTTTGGCAATGTGGAAGTGGCTGCGCAGAAGAAGAAGGGAGGGAGATGATGCAGATTACTTAAGGAAAATCGATAGCGCTCAGGTATGAGCCATGGAGAGTTTCGGGAGACCTAAGCAGCAAGGAAATTAATGAGGCAGCTTTCACCGAATGGTATGAGCTGATGCTGGTTATAGTTAGGTCGATGGAGAGAATACCCAAACTGCTTCTGGATGAATTTTCAGGAGAAATCTAGTTTGGAGTCTCACATGGGTACACTTATCTTAGACCTAGATGTATCAACCCTAAGACCTTCAAGATGAAGTCGAAGAATTTTTTTTTAACTAAAGCACCA
This sequence comes from Pinus tabuliformis, assembly GCA_031772625.1. Lineage (NCBI taxonomy): Eukaryota > Viridiplantae > Streptophyta > Pinopsida > Pinales > Pinaceae > Pinus > Pinus tabuliformis. Next base: position 1,524,175,878 of record CM062819.1, on the reverse strand, counting down.
CTCCATAGGGAGATCAGGTCATGGTTGCGGGTTGCGTGTGAGATCACCGAAGGAAAGTACCGATATCTATTTGGCAGACTGAAGCCATAGTTGCAAGAAGGAGAAGAGGGAGAGAGCAGCATAAAGATACTGGGTGAGGAAGATATACACCCAATGGTGCTACAAATGGAACAACAAATGTTTGCAATAAGGCATACAATTGCAAGATTTGATGAACATTCAGGTGAGGCTAACCAGTCCATGTTTTTTCAAGGTTCTACTATGTTTACGCCGATAATCACAACTCCGCTAGCCATGGCGATTCCTACCGTTGGCACTGAAACCCAATCATAGGCAATAGTCCGGAAGCCCAGAAAGAAAAGAGTAGTTAAGAACCCGACAGCTAAGAATCCCATAACTACCCCAACAATTCACATTGTCAACCTTACTGATGAGGTTAGACAATCAATATTTGCATCTCTGATTGTTGAAGAAATTTCCCCAAATCCATCTACCATTCCACCTTGGTCGCGGAACCTTCTCCCCACACGGCCTCTACCTCCGTAACCCTGTCGAGAACCATCCCCGCTGACACAAGACTAGCGACTGAAGACATGGAAGTAGATTCGACATAGCAGCCTAGAGGGACCACCCATGGTAGTGGTACCCAATCGGCCTCGCTAGTATCGTTACTTTTTGGGTCAGGCCCACTCTAGGGGAAAGAACCAATCACAACCCTTCCGCAGTCAGGGGAGAATGAACAGTTCCAACCACTATTCCCTATAAAATTCCTCGTGGTCCCCAACCCTAATATCATTCCCTCCACTCCCCAGTTCACCCCACAATCACAACCAATTCACTCTCCCACCTCCCATTCTGAGAAATCCATTGCCAGAAGCCTAACAATTTAGCAAATTTTTCCAGAGCCAAGCACAATACAGAGTGACACTCCGCAGCACTGGTCATCGACACAACTATTTCCATTCATCCAGCAAGCTATGCAAAGAGCCGAAAGAATACACGATGACCTGGTTTGGGAACATGAACAACAAACACAACAACTATAGGAAGTTACAGAGGAAAGAGATCACTTGCAACAAGTAAATACTGATATGCAGACATAGGTCAATCAGGTGACAGAGAAATTTCCATCACTATGGCCGATAATCACATATGTCAACACAGAAGCTCCGAAGGACATTGCAGCCTGCACATTGACGAGTTGCTGCGATCACATTCAAGCATCATGTTCAAATCTCGTGGCAAAAAACATTGATATGAAGAAGAAGTTGGAAACAATAAGATCAACATTGCCAGACCCGATAGAAATATATGCTAGAACGATAGATGAAAAAATCGGTGAAGTGGCAACCAAGAAACAAGAACTCGTTGAAGCACTAGCAAACAGATGCTTCCTAATGGATAGATTTCACGCCTGGCCGGGAAGCCTCACACTAAAGAATCAACCAATATATCCTATGAGAGAGCAACTACAAATGTTGTTTGCCAACAGTAGGGAATGCACAGACTTCAACCAAATCCAGAAGATTGACAAGTAGATCACTGCCATTCAAGCACAGGTTGATCAAATCGAAGAGGAATCAAAGAAAACTAAAAAGCTAATCCGAGACCTGTGACCACCGATCCGACTACAGGTTTTGGCTCTAAAGGAATTTTGAAACAATAGTGAAGATTGTGGAACAAAATTCATCATGTTCCACAATGACATTGTTTTCACTAGTCCAAAAAATAGAGATTCTAGGTCTTGCATATTTTACTAGCTATCTGAAATATGTGTCTACCATAATTCCTATAAAAAAACTCCTAATACCAACTTATATTTGCAAAACATTGAAATTTTTTCAGGACAAAACAATTTATCTAGCATTTGACGTCCCCACCTCAGCAGCTTTTGTTTGTTTCCCAACATCATTGTCTCTGACCTTTTACTCATGGTCCAGTGCTCCTTTTTCCTTTTCTTTTCTAGATCCTTATTGGTTTTTGACTCTACCAAACTATCCTTTTCTTCAAATGTTTCCTTGGTATTCATTGGATAGCCCCTAATAAGATTCTTGTATTGATGACAACGTCTACATTTAAAGGGGACTTGTTCGCACTCTAAAGCCTTTTCCCAAACACAATCCTGATAGTAAATATCTATGAAGGTTGGAAAAGGCTACGAGATATTCATATAAACATAGAACTGTGCATATGAAGTGTACCTCCCTCTCGTGGTAGGCTTTGATATTGTGACACATTTTTCGATGGCATTACCAATGCTTTCGAGGGTTTTCTCCTCCCAATATTCTTTGGCAAGAGAAAAAAGATGGACCCACATTGGGGCTGCAAGGAATTCCTCCTTATCTGGCTTATACTGCTCCTTCTAGAATCATATGAAGAACCCTACGTTGTTGAAAAGATATGTCCCTCCTCCAAAAAGCTTGTATCTGTCTTCTAAGCAAGAGAAAATGACTATAAAAAAACACTTGGTCACTAACTCCAATCTAGTGGACCATGGGGGTTCCAATTTTTTCAAATCCACCCAATCGAAGCCTTTTGAGAGGACCATAATCTAATAAATTTGAAAATAAAAATATGATCTTACATATATTGGTTATATTATCCAATCTTACGAGGTTTAACCTAGTATTTTGGATCTTGCATCTCCTTTGGCATGTAGCGTCCTAGATTTCTAGCTTGCCATGATGCACCTAGTGAAGGGTTTGTTGCAAACCCAAAGACCCTACTTGAGTCAGCAACTCTATGAAAAGGATGTCAAAGATGGGGAGATTGATGAGGAATACCAGTAGACTGAGGCTCATTATGAAGTCTCGAAACAATCTGGGTAAAGGAAGGGGCAAAGCCCGTCTTCCGAATAAAAACATAAATGGCTATACAAAAAAACGTAAAATTTGTAAAACAAAACCAAAAATCCTTATATCAAGAAATTCTCATAAAACTTATCCTCTATTAAAAAATATATTGTTCATTCATATTATATATCATTAATAAAATATTAATACTTATTCATAAAATAAAATAAATATTCATAATATATATTAATAAAATATTAATATTATTCAAAATAAAATTATTCATATATAAAAATAAAAAATTTAATATATAATATACTAAAATTATATCCACAAAACATGGAAGAAATAGTGATAAGGTATATTGTTGAGGCATTTTTGTGAAAGTTAAGGATTCTAAACATAATTATAGGGGAGTGAAGAGGAAAAGTGGAAGATTAGAATTGTACGACGTTGACGGAGAAATGACGAGAGGCACCATTCATCTGTCGTTCCACGGCCACCACGATGCTCCGTACATATGTTTTAGATTTGTCGTACCCAACGTTATGGTCGCTGTACAGTCCCAACCGTGGCCGGCGTTGTGTTTAACTCATTAACGCAGACCATACTTAAGATCAACTATAGTTGATTAATCCTTAAAGGCCAGCAGACATACTTAATCTTTGTGGCAGATATTGATTTGTGGACAGTGGCACTGTGCTGGGTATATTACAGATATTAATTTATGGACACAGAGTGACAATGTACGGAGTATTTTCCAGGCCGTATTAATTTATGGACACAGAGTGACAATGTACGGAGTATTTTCCAAGCCGTGTTTCACGGAGGAAAAGAGTCAAGGTGTAGAATAGATATGGAAAAGAGTGAAAACGTACGGCATACTGGAACATTTTTTGCAATATTGACCTGATACTGGTTAGGCTTTTTCAAACAAGAGTCAGATGAGTTCTCTTCAACCTTACTCAGCAACCAGGATAAAAACATTAGTAGGCTAACAATCAGAGGAATTTTCGAACTTTCTTTTTTCGATCTAATCATGCAAACCTGCCTTCATTCCTCAGTGTTTTCTCGATCCCTTAAAACATTTCGCTGTCACTTCCATGGTATGTAGCCAATGTAGCGTTGTTATCATCTGCCACCTCTATCAGTTTTCTCTTATATATGAACATCAGTGAATTGTAGTGTGGACAAATTTCGATGCAGTGTTGTCATCATCTGTTATCTTTGTCATTTTTCTGTTATATATGGACATAAGTGAATTACATTTGAGCAAAATAAAATCAGTAGTCCTTCCTTGCCAAAGTTAAAGTTTGAAGCTAGCTACTGTATGATAGGTAGGTAGTTATTGCCAATGCCAATCCAAATATTTATTCTAAAGTACATGCTGTTTGAGTGTTTCATTATCGTCCAATGCCTCAAATTCAAATACTTCTTCAAAAACCATGCTTAACAATTCAAATACTTCTTAAAAACCATGCTCAACAATTTATTAAGTATAATTAATCATCTTTATCAGACGAATATGAGTGAGTGAAAATATTAACCTCACTTCCACTGGTTTGATTTTGTAAGGTTCTTAAAATCTACAATCAGCTATCAAGCACCATCAAAATCAACAATATGAAATACTTTTTGACAAACTAAAATCATGTGTTTCAAGATATAAATGTCCTGAACTTATTGACATTGTAAATGAGAATAAAATATATTATTATACATAAAAGTAATAAGTATATCCAAAATCAATGAACTTACCATTAAAGATAACAAAATCCCAAATTAATGGTATGAAATATTTCATCAAAACTAAAAATGTTGTCATTGAAAAATATACACAAAAGTAACGAATATATCCCAAATCAATGAATATAAAATTAAAAATGAAAAAACCCAAAATTTAATGATGTGAAACATTTATCTGAGAACTAAAAATCATGTCTGTGAAGATATCAATGTCTGAACTTATCTGATTATAAATGAGGAAAAAATAAATTATTAACTTACTCCATAAATGTAAGATATACAAAATCTGTAATCAATATGGTATAAAAGTACTACAACATGGAAATACATACAAAAATGATAGGTATATCCAAAACCAATAAATATAAAATTAAACATGAAAAACTCCCAAAATCAATGATATGAATGAGAAGAGGAAGTTTGTTATAGACCAAAGAAAAGCCGCCATCGAATAAAATAGGCTAGAATGAAGCCCCTGACCACTACCTCCTCGTTAGCGGTTGATGCATACTCGAGAATAAAATAAATTATTAACTTTCTCTGATTATCTGCTATACGAAATCTACATTCAACATAAAATACCAACACAGAAACGCATAAAATTCTAATTCTACATATACTCGAGAATAAAATAAATTATTAACTTACTCCATAATTATCTGATATACAAAATCAACGAATATAAAATTAAAAATTAAAAACTCTTCTTTACTTATTTATTTAAAACATTGTCTTAAATGTCCTACAATGCAGCAGAAAGCTGTTATAATTCGTAATGGATTATTTCTTCTTAGTATGCTTCTTATTTCGCCTGCGTCCTATTTGCACTATGTGAACGTAACAATTTATGAATATGGGATATATGCCTCTAGGTTAAATTATGTTCCATTATTAATACCATGCCTTTTGCTGTTACATTCTACTTTTCTACAGTCTCAAGACTGCCAAGTTCTCTCCTAATTTGCAGACGTGGGTTGGAGCTTGTACGAAATGGAATTATAAAGAAATTGCTGTCCACTTACAACTTCTCATACTATGGTTCGTTTATATTACAAAATATAAACAAAATTATTGCTGCTGTTAAGTTTTTTTTTGGTATTCGGAGTAATGTTTTTATGATTTTTAAGCTGTCTTGAGTTGTATTGTGTGAGTTTCTAAATTTAGGTGTAATAGTTATTTTTAGTAATTTAAATTTACCATTTTCTATCTAGAAAAATTATATATTCTTCCATATGTAGAAATCAATATATACTGTGTTTAATCAATTTTTCGCTCTCTTTCATATTTCTAACATTGTATAACTCCTTAATAGAAAACCAGGAAAATGGGAAATCCTTAAATTTTATTCCTCTGTAAATAATTAGTGTTTGTGTGAATGTCCGCGTCCATTCAACCGGTTCTGAGGGGACTGACAGCATACAGAATGCGGGAACGGATTCCAACATCAGTCTTGCTCTCGTGGATCTGGTCGGCAGAGGAGTTTAGTGCTTAAACCGAGTTGCCTAACCCACAAAGCAGAGCTCCATTGTGATCCAAGGTCCACTACCAGTGACCGCTGCGTGGGCGAAAAGAGATCTTCCCGACACCATAAACAACCTATGGGTGAGATTGATGTGAACCTGTGTGTAAGATAGCGTGGATTGGAGCGTTGGATCAGGTTGAACAATGCAACCGTGTGAAGATTGAAAGCGATGAAAAAAATAATAATCATAATATTCAGTGTGACCATTGTGGAGCCTGGAGCTGTGCGTGGTGGAGCCGAGTTTCGAGTGGCCTGTGTATTAAGAGCATCCACGGGGAGCCTGCATGGATCTGTGCTCAAAGAGCTAGAGCCCACCTCTAAATTGTTGGGCAGAACGTAGATGGCTCGGTTTATTAGTTATTGCAACAGCAGTCAGATATTATGGTATAATAATTTCATGCCAATTCCAGTGCAATTATAAATGCACAATTGACGCGACAGAGATGCACAATTACAATATGATTTTAGGCGGCAGGATAATTTTTTTAATGTGCAACAGATGTGTTTTGTTGGTTGAGTTGTTTGTTTTATTTTTATTAAAAATTATCACAAAGCACTATAAAGAACATTGCAATTATTTTGCAATTATTTAATAGATTATTTAATAGATTAATGTGACTGGTCGTGCTCTCGAAGCATTAATTACAAATAGTTTTTAATAAGGTCTAGTTGGTGTGACCTGCCGTGTTTTGGGAGTGTTAGTACAAGTTATTTATACAAGGTCACATTGTAGAATTGTCTGCTGAAGACATTCTGTACCCAAAATGCTATCCTAGATAAGGTTGCGGAGGGTCGTGGATTCACAGATGGTAGCAGTTCCATAGGATGGTTTAGTATCGAGAGTGACCCTTTGCGCTCCGGGAAGTTGAGAAGCATCAATTCTGCAAGGTTCATCAACGATGGTCAGAGGCGGTTACGTTTTAAATGGAGGTCAAGTGACAGCACTAAGATGTGGAGTTGAAAGAGTCGTGTTTGCAAGATTCCAGAGTGGATGTGGGTGCTGATGATGACCATATCAAACAAATCTGAAAAAGATTTATTTATTGTTATAATATGGGTTTTTTATATTTTCTACATGTAAGCATTAAGGGAGCGTGTTGGAAGTAATGCTTCCATGACTTCCAAGTTGTCGTGAGTTGTATTGTGTGAGTTCCTAGGTTAATAGGTGTACTAGCTATTTTTAGTAATTTAAATCCACCATTCTCGGATCTAGAAAGGTCATGTATTCTTATATATGTAATGTCTGTGAGATCAATAAGATATATTGTATTTGGTGTTGTGTTTAATCGATCTCTCGCTCTCTTTCATATTTCTAACATTTGAAAATTAGTTTGTCAAAAATGTGATATCATAATTAAGAATTGAGTTTTACAAAAATATATATTAAAAATAATAAAAATAAAAATATATTTATGAAAATGTTTACTGGTCTTTGAATTGATTATAAAAGATGGTTTGTTAAGTTACTTTTAAATTTTATTTTTTTGTTTTTTGTTTTACTTTGAATTGTATGGTTTGCATAATATTTTATAAATTTTATGATTGTTTAATATTTTATAACATAAAGATTACTAATTAAATTATATTTTTTCGATTTTCTTAAAATTATTGGTTCACATCTTTTTAAATTCTTAGTTTTAAAAGGAAAAGAAAAAACACATTTATAAAAATTATATATAATTAATTAATATATATATAATTATAATTCATTCAAAACAAATTGAATATATAAATTGATTTAAAATTTTAGAATTGTTCAATAAATATTCAATAATATCATTTTATCAATTTTTTACAAAATTTAATCCAAATTTATTTGAAAAAAACAACTAAATTTATAAATAAAATATTTGAATATAAATATAAATATTTTAATTAAAATCGCTCCAACTAGATAACTTAATACATTTTATAATTAACTGCAATTCAATTTAGGGGACAATGCATTATGTTCTTTTAAATTAGATTAGATTTAATGGTGGTTAAATAATAACCATTTAAGAATATTTACCTATATAAAAATAACACATCGAAAGCGAATCAAATCAATATAGAAAGATGGGTGCCATAAAGTAGCTTTATTGCTTTACTGTTGTGTATTCACATATATTAAAATTAAATTATTATATAAAGTATATTAATATATATTTATTTTATTTAAATATAAGATGAATTTACATTGATATTTTTATATATTTATATGTAAATTTTGATTTCTAATAAATAATAATTATAAATTATTTATCTTTATTTTTAAAAAATTTCACAGCATTTTCATAAAATTTAAATAATATTATATATAATAAAAAATTTAAAACTTTTAATATAGAGAAATTCTTTTGAGATGGTTGTCTTTTCATAATGGTTAAACATCACAATGTAGATTTCAGCTGCACTCTTAAAACACACAAACAATGATCACTTGATTATCAATTCTCTTCATTTATTAAGAATTAAATTGATCAACAAAATCTAAATTTCGATTGATAATAGTAAGGAGAGATTACTGGCTAAAAACGAATTCCAAATATAAATGTTATATGAATGTAGAAAAATGTATGAATTAAAAAAATCCCTGTATGAAATATAGGTAAATTGGGTTGTTTTGTATATATATATATATATATGGGGATCATAAATGTTTGAATTTGGAAATTACAATTTTGTATATAAGAAGTATTGCTATTAAAGTTCATTATTTTGAGTTTTCAAGATAGAGATTTGTTGATTGTTTATTTTATTCTTATGTTAAGAATTGATTTTCTACCTTGTCTTGACGATGAAGCACACTACATGATTCAAATGGGTTGACATAACAATTTCATTACATTATATGGTTCAAAATACGACCACATTACATGGTTCAAAATGCGTCTACATAACAATTCTTATGTGATTATTTCTCAAATTTTTCTCAATAATTAAGTATGGATCACAGAAGCCTAAATTTGGAAATTATTACCCTGCATGGAAGGGCCATTGCGATTAAAGTTTGTCATTTTTATCGGGCATGCTTAAGGGTTTCCAAGCTGAAGTTAGATTTGGCATTTCTAAAAAGATTAAAGATTCCAAAATGAAGTCAGATTTGGTATTTTCTAAAAAGATGTAGAGATTCGTCACTTGTTCCTTTTAATCGTAGGCCAAGATCATATTCTCCATCTTGTTCTAACGATGAACCACACTAGTGTGTTTGAAATTTGTGACGAAATAATTCTTATGTGATTATTGCCCAATTTTTTCTCAATAATTCAAATTTGGATTACAAAAGCCTGAATTCGGAAATTACAACTCTGCATGGAACGACCATCGCGATTACATTGCGATTAAAGTTCATCACTCTGAACAGGCACGCTTAAGGGTTTCCAAGATGAAGTGAGACCTTATAGATGTAGAGATTAGTGGGTTATTTCTTTTGATCATATGCCAAGATCATTCTCGGTTTTGTCATAAAGATGAACCATATTAGATGGTTCAAACACACTAGATGGTCCGAACAAAGTCTACTTATTGAGCCCAAATGTGCTCATTCTACAACCCAGTATGATGTGCCCAAATGTGCTCAATGATGTCCGTGGGGCATAAAAATTGAAATTTTGCTCATGTCCACCAAAATAAATTTTTTTAAAAAGCTTAAAATAAAAAAATAAATAACTATAAAAAGCATGTAAATAATGTCCACTAATAAAAAAATTGGGCATCAAGAAATTAAACAATTCTGATGTAATTACCTAAATTTTTTCAATAATTCAAGTATGCATTACAAAAACCTGAATTCAGAAAAATAAAAAAAAATCCAAAATAATTATAATTTTATTAAAATAATAATAACAAAATCCATATTCATGAAATACATAGCTAGCCAGCAATGGTATCGCATTAAACCTAGCCTTCGATGCAACTGTAAACACTTATATAAATTTAAAATGATTGAAGATATTCTCCTTGGAACTTCACTTCCGGGAGAGATCAGATCCAATAAATCTCATTGGTGGAAACATGATCATATTGTGCATCTGTTAGAAGACATGCAATCCTGCCTACATCTAGTAGGACTAACAGACCCATGACAAAAGAAGAAATAGGGAAAAACATAAGCATGCAGCACTGAATGTCATTTAATTAAGCGATGATGAATAGTTGTGGATTATTATGTCCATAATGGCTCCCATAGCTCCATAGCATCACCATCGTCTAAAGCATGTGTGTCTTCACTCTCTAGCAGTAACCCATTATAAAAATGTGAATCAGAACCTTCATTAAGGAAGCTTAAGAGTTTAGCATGTTGCATACTCATGTTAGCCAGCTCTCTTTGTGTGGAAGCCAATTGGGATTGCAGCTCTGATACTTTATTCTTCAGATACTTGATTACTCCTGCACACCCATGGACAGGATCTTGAAATCTTTGGCTTGCTTCGTACACCATGCTGCTTACTGCATCAGCTCTCTGTTCAGCAGGCAGATCCTGTAACACCGTAAACCCCATGATCACCTATGGTTTCTACTAAAATCTGAAATTCAGTAGGACCAGATCTGAACTAGACATTACAAGTTCTATCCAACCTGTAAAGCAATTGAACAAATTTGTCCATATAAACACAGTAATGTATAGCAGTTGCACAAACCTGTAGTAATTTGACAACGTGGCCATTTCCGAAGACTCTGTGTACCAACAAGAATTTCTGGGGGTTATCCGGCGGGAAATAAGGCGCGAGCACGCAGTTGTGCGAACATTTCTTTCTCTGGATCTTGCAGCCAGCGCAGGGAGATGTTGACGGCCACGTCTGATCTGGCTCCGATTTAGCAGATATGTCGCTCATCTGCAAAACAAAAAATCAACACGAATCTGTTCCATTAGCGGCAGAATTGTTGATGTTTGTTTTTGTGAGAATCTGTTATATTGCGAATGCTTCTTCTACTACTATTTCTCACCTCCTCGTTGCTGTGCGCGAGCAGGGTGTTTTCAAACGCGAATGATGGAATACAGAGATTTTCAAACGTGAATGATGGAATTCAGAGAGAAGAGTAGGAATTGTTGGCAAGAGAGCAGGAGGGACGTGGTAATTATAGGGAAATAGAAAGGTTAGAAGGTAATAATGTGGAAGAATAATTTGTTCAGCGTGGACGGAGAACCTGCGAAAAGCACGGGCGAGGTGGTGTTGCTGGGTAGGAAGCTGCGTGGTAGTGATGTGGGTTTTGTCTGACCCACACGTTCTGGTCGTTGATGAGGACTAGTCGTGGGCGGTGTAGTTGTTAGGTCGCAGACCATAACTTTAATGGCCAGCATTATCTCCCCGCTCTATTAGCTTGCGTTAATGATGTCTAATCAGGATAGATCACCAATCTTCCTTTAGAATTAGGCAATTTTGAATAGGCGTTTTTATTTTATTTTATTTTTAATTTAATAATATAATATAATATAATGGTAAAAAGGGTAATTTTTTATTATTTAAAATATATATTTTTATTATATAAATAAACTGAATATTTAAAAATTATGTGAAATTTATATCATTTAAATTTGTAATTTTAATAAATATTTGGGAGATTTCTAATAAAATTAATCAAAAATATATAAAACCTCCACAACTTAAACTAATTAAATTACAATTTTCCAAATTAAATTAAAATTGTAAATTAATTAATTCAAAAAATTTATTTTTATTATATAAAATTGTAGTTGTGGTGGGTGAGATTGTAATTCAATCTCCCTGATTTTCTTATTTACCTTCTATGCAATAAGGGATGCCCTTGCTGATCCATTCAAAATAAGGGGCGCCCTTGGTGACTCATTCAAAATGCCCAATTTTGAGACAATCTGTGTGATCATATCATAGGAGAAAAGTCTAAGCTCAAGCAACTAGATGTTTTGTCTAGCTCTTCAAATCGGGGTTTGGTGGATCATAACTCCAAAGGTCACAGGGGAAAAATCTAACCTCAAGCAACTAGATTTTTGATCTAGCTCTTCAAATCAGGCTTTGGTGGCTCATAACTCCAAAGGTCAGCATAAAGCGTGGTATCAACAAAAGAAAAAACCTTCCAACCCGTGAGTCTCTTTCTAAGCCTCAATAGAATACTAAGTCTCCACCTATAGCTTCGAAGAACAATAGGTCCTCCTCAAAGAAAAAGATGAAGACAAAAATCAATGAAACTTTTACTTTTTGTGGAAAATATGGACATATTGAAGAAAAATGTTGGAAGAAGTTAAGTTTTAGAAAATGTTATGAAGAGGCACAATATCTCAATAGGTAAATGACATGCTTTATCACTCCAAACCCTAAATAGATCTAAGAATTATTCGATACTTGATTCAAGGACATCACATCATATGACTCGTCAAGATTCACTTCCTTTTATATCTCATCGCAACATTTCACAATTTGTAGTGGGTGACTCTACTCAAGTTAAGGTTTTGTGGTTAGGTATTGTGTAGTTGACAAGTGGATGCATTAACAATGTGCTCCTAGTCCCTGAGATATCTGTAAATTTATTATCCATTTATCAAATCGGTCATTTTGGTGATGGAAAAATAGTGGAGTTCTCTCCAAACCATGTAGTTGTTAGAAAACTACACGATCCAACGGTGGTCGTTGCTTTCGGAAAGGTTGCTCATGCCTCTTGATTATATAAGTTTGTGAGCTTTAAACCTTCCTCAACTTCTTCTTTTATAGCTCATTCAGTTCATTGAGTACTAGGCTTTGGCATGAAAGATTTGGCCATCTAAATTATAAGTATTTGTAGTAGATGTTCACTCAAAATTTGGTTTCAGGTTTTCCAAAAGTTTCTTATACTAATGGGGTGTGTGTAGGGTGCACTCTTGGACAAAAACACCAAGATCCCTTTCCTAAGGGAAAGGTTTGAGGGAAACAACATCGCTTGAGTTGGTGCATAGTGATTTAATGACTTTTTTCAACTCCTTTTCTAATGGCTAAGCATGCATTAACCTTTACTAGCGGTTTCTCACAACACTCTTGGGCATACTTCCTCAAGTACAAGAGTGAAGCCTTTGTGACCTTCAATACCTTTCAATTTTTTGTTGAGAAACAATCATCATGCTCCATCAAGAAGCTACATACTAATAATGGGGGAGGGGGAATATCTCAATAATCCATTGCAATATTTCAATAGAGAACATGGGTTTTTTCATCAACACTTCATTCCCTACTCTCCTCAACAAAACGGTGTTGCTAAAAGGAAGAATTGAACACTCAAAGAGATGGAAAATTTCATGATTCATTCAAATAACTTGGAACCTACATTCTAGGTCGAAGTAGTTAATTGTGCCAATTATATTCAAAATAGGATACCTCATAAGGTAGTTCAACATATGACTCCAATGGAAGCTTGGACACATGAGAAACTCGATGTCTCTTCTTTCAAGGTATTTGGAAATCCTTCTTGGGCATTAATTCCATATAAAAAGCTCAAATCCATGGAAAATAAGAGTCAACCAATAATAGTTGATGGTTACTGTGAGGACATGAAGGCATATTGACTTTTTGATCCTACCTCTAAGGAGGTTTTTTTGCTGAAGAGATGCTCATTTTGATGAAAATAACAATCCATGATGCCCTTCCCCTCCTTCCTCATCTTTAACTATTGATGATGGTTCAAATAATTATTATTCTTTTGTCGATCCAGTGGAAGAAGAGAGTTCTACTAAATGCCCTTAGCCAAAATAAATTATACCAATAACAAAACTTAAGCAAACAAATCAAGAACAACCAATTTTAGATGAATCCTTGAGGAGGAGTCTCAACAAGAGAAAGAATCCGGATAGATATGACTATGATGCAATTGATTTAAGTTATCTGGCCTCAAATCAACCATAGTTAAAAGGAATCTCCCTTTAGGGTAATGCTATTTCAGAATATCTGCAACAGTTTTTCGATGTGGTTGGAATACCTGATAAGGAAGTTGCCATGACAGATGAGTATTCTTCTATGAAGAAGAATCATACTTGAGATCTTATTCTTCTTCAAAAGGGACATAAGTTTGTCCATTACAAGTGGTTCTATAGAACCAAATATGCTACAGATAGCTCTATTGACAAACATAAGGCACATCTTGTGGCCAAAATATTTTCATAGGCTAAAGGGATCAATTCTTCCAAGACCTTTTCACTTGTTACCAAGATGGATTCTATATGTCTTGAGCTTTCTCTAGTTTCCTCCAAAGGTAGTCAGTTTACTTGATGGATGTAAAGAGTTCCTTTCTACATAGATATTTATGTGAGGAGATTCACATCGAGCACCCCCCTGGTTTTACGCAGCATCCTTCATTTTGTTTAAGGCTTTGAAATTCCTTCTATGGTCTCAAACAAGCTCCTAAAGCTTGGTATGAGAATATGGACAATTTTTTCCTTACTTCTAGGTTCAGACATTGTCATTTTGATCCTATAGTTTACACTCATAGACATGGCTCTAATTTATTGATTTTAGTTATGTATGTGGATGATTTGATCCTCACTAGGAGTTCTTCATTTATGATTCATAAAATTAGGGAAGCATCGATGGGACAATTTTCTATGATGAATCTTGGTCTACTACATTACTTTCTTAGCTTACAAGTTCACTAGTATTCAAAATGGATCACCATCTTCTAGAAAAGATATGCCCTTGTTTTAATTTGGTGTTTTGGCATGGCTAATTGCAAGCATGTGCCTACTCCTTTGTCGTATGGTGTTAATATTACCATCATTTACACCTCACCAAGAGTGGATCCTACATTATATCGCCAATTTTTGGAATTCTACTGTATTTCACACACACCAGACCTAACATTGCTTATGTTGTATGGCAGGTTTCTAGCTTCTCTCAAGATCCTCATTGGAGTCACTAGAAAGTAGTGAAGCATATTCTAATATATATTTGAGGCACTTCCAATTTTGACATTCAATATATTCTTAGTTCTCCTAATCTTGTGGGTTTTATAGACTCTCACTGGGCTAGATCAGTGGATGATCGAAAGTCCACCATTGGATTTGTTTTCTATCTTGGTTCTCCTCTTAATACTTGGCCCTGCAAGAAACAATTATCAATTGCATTATCTACGATAGAAATTGAGTATTGTTGGGGCCTTTGTTTCAATTTTGAAAGATTTTGGAGATACGAAGAAGAGGAAATAGATGGCGGCAACAACGGTCAAGTTCCAGAGAAGACATTTGGGGAGGAAAACAGGAACATGAAGTTGCAGGACAATCGCGGCAAGGTGTCAGAAGAAAGCAAGGGCAGCCAAGTAGACAAGGCAAACGAGAGGCAACCAAGGAAAGAAACAATCGAGTAAGAATTGGCAGTGCAAACGACAGAAGTGAATACAAAAGGAGAAGGCCACAAGGAGAAAGAGTTTGGGTTTTTGATTAGTTGAAGAGTTCTTGTCGCGGACGAGCAACGAAGAGGATGTGAGCTCTCAGGGCATTCGACTTGAAGACTAGAGCGACAGCTAAGAAGGGGGGGGGAAGTCTGGTGCATTCATTCAGGTCATGTAACCAAGTATTTCATGCAATTATCTGTGGTTGAGGTTAATGTATAATGGAATGTTATCCTGTTGAATTAATATGAATGAAGAGTCGGATAGGTTTCTTGGTATGATGTGTGTATTTGACTATGTTATCTAGACCCACTAAAAATTTGAACGTGTTGCAAGTCTATGCTCATGGTAGATTGATCTTCATGTTGATATATTGTTAGTATGAGTATATGCACAGGGCCATTTATAGAGTAATAGTTAAGATATCCCTAGCCCTATACTGAACCCTTCTTACTTTCGGTCACGGGATGCCTCGGTTGAGACTTCTTAATCCTTAGGGTAAGGTGAAAATGTTGACATTGTCCTAGACTACAATGAACCATTGTTGCTTGTTTTTGCTTGAACCCAAGGTCTTTTGATGTCATTTTTGTGCCAACAAATGGTTCCATTGCCAAGACCTGAAGCTATAAGAACTGGTTTGGAATATGGTGTCAAGGATATTTAAAAAGGAGAATAGGGATTGGTGGGATTAAAGAGTAGGTCAGTTTATATTAGAACAAGCTACTCAAAGGGGTCAACCTATTGCCAAAGTGAGTAGAGAGACTTTGTATGTTGAGGTTGCCAGTGACCAATATGAGATATTCTGGTGTAAGTTCCCAGAAGACTTGTATAATTGGTTAAGGAGACTAAAAGTGCAGAATCAATTAGAAGGAATGACACTAGCCCATCATGACTGGGTTCCCTCAGGTCTTGTATCACTTCGACACTTGGATAACGATCTGAAAAGGGTAGTTAATTTTTGGGTACATACTATGGTAGAGGGGTACATAGTCGAGTCTACTGCAGAGAACTATCAGTCCTTCTCGAGGGTGGAAGCGGTGTTCAAGTCAAGATTAAGAGGGAAGCTGGTGAGGGAAGTGTCATTGTGGCTTAAGATGTTCATGGAGGAAGAAGGGATGCTATCCTTTTCTATTGCAATGATGGTAGCGTAAAACCCCAGTAATGGGGGAAGGACCTAAGGGGAGGATGCTACCGGTTGGGGAATAGAGAATTTGCTAAAGGAATGGACGTAGAAGGATTGCAGAAAGATAGAGACGTTAGGGCGCAGAGGAGAGTGCTATTAGTTGACAAGTGGCAGACGAGAGTGGTTCAAACTCTGAAGAAGAGACGAATCAGACCTCACCAAATAGGAGCGATGTCGGGGAGATCAGAAGAGGGAAAGAGAATGGAGGAAGATGTAGGACAAGATAGGAATGTCGATGGGAAGAATAGAAGCCAAGATAATGACGAGGACTCTCCCTTACAGGTTACGAGAAAGATGGCAAAGCGAAAAATTTGGAGTAACCGCGAAGAGGAAATGGAAGAGGAAATGAGTAATGCCATGAGAAGGTTATTCACCGAAGGTGAAACATCCGCAAGAGATCAGCAACAAAATCCCCAAAGTACATGTAGTATGCATCCCGACCTTCCCCTAGTGCCTTACAATAATCTTGAGAAACTTGTTGCTAAGTTAGCTAAAGTGATATGAGTACACAACGTGCATGAGAAATATAAGGCCAGTTTCAATACAATAAATAACAGTGGAATTAGTGGTATTAGTAATCTGGGACTGCAAGGATCTCAACAACCCGGAACCAAAGGATTTGTGTTGTTGGTGCATACTCGGGTAACCATGGTAGGATCTTTCACTAGATACCCTAAATTTGTTGGTAGAGGAAATGAAGACGTAGAACAACATTGGTACCTTTGTGAAGCTATATGGAGAGCTCGTCAGACCCTAAACAACATTAAATAAGTTGAATTCCAGAAAATGTTGAGGGAGAGAGCTCTACGTTGGTTTATAAAATGGGCAGAACAAAACCAAAATCCCATAGTAGATGATATCAAGAGAGGATTTGTGCAAGAATTCAAAGTACCTTAGACTAATCAGCAGGGGTTGTTGGAATTATGGGAAATCAAGCAGAAGGAAGGTGAAACTAGTTGGGAACTGATGTAGAGATTTAAGAATTCTATTTCTAAGTTGAGTTACACCCTAAACCCTAATCACTAGAGATACTGGTTCATCAAGGAGCTCTTGCCCCTTATGAGAACGCCGTTGACACATGAGAAGATTGGGACTCTCCAAGATGCTTTAGAAGAAGCATCACGTATAGAGGCCACGGCAGGATATCCGCATGAGTATCGGGGGGTGGGTTGCAGGATTTGTCAATCATGGGCCTCCAAAATCAGATCGCTAACTTAATGGAGAAACTAAAGGATCTACAACCAATTCGGCCAACTAGACCCAACGTATGGTGTACACACTACATGGTGGAAGGACATGTTGCGATAGAATGTCCAAGGTTGAGGGGAATCAACCATTTAGGGGGGATTGCAAGACCATTAGGAACCTCGCCAACAATAGGAGCTATGGCAGTAGGGGTGCAAGTAGGTTTCCTAGGTCAAAATACCCAAGAATACTGTAAAATTTGTAGGATGTATAGACATCTATTGTGGGTGTGCCCAATACGACAAAAGTACTCCAATGTTCCAAATAATAGCTATTGTGAGTTTTGTGTATCTACAAAACACCACACTGACCAATGCAGGGAATTAGATGCTTTAATAGAATGGCTGGACAAGTCTATGTTCAAAATCAATGAGTCTAATAAAGGAGGATGAGGGGGAAATATGAGAGGAGGAAGAGCGGGAGGTAGAGGTCCCGTAAGGTGCTATAATTGTGATCAAGAGGGGCATGTTGCCAGGGAATGTTTGCTCCCTAGGAGACCATGGTGTTCGCAATGCAGAATCAATACGCATGCCACGGAGGATTTCCCTGAGCTCATTACAAAATGGGAAGAAAGGACTAGATAGAGAGGGGCTAACCTGATCAATGCAGAGCCTCGTACAGACGACGCTCTTCCCGTAACTAATATAAATATAGTTACAAGGGGAGGAAAGAATACTGGGGAAGATCGGGGTATGGTGGACCCACCCTCGATTGTTAAGGTCATGTCTCCGATGAAATCATGCAAACCCAAGCAACAAAAGAAATATTATCAAGAGGCAGCTAAATTGTTTGAAGGGATGAATGAGACAAAGGAGAATTAGAAATAGGACAAACTCACACTCAACAATGCTCAATTTATAGAAGAATGGTTTAAGTTATTTATACAGATTGTTGATGATGAGTGGATGTTGAAGGAGTTGTGCAAAATTTTAAAAGTGGTATTGCCAAAAGATGAAGAGAAAGGAGAACTACCATCTACCAACTTACCAGAAAGGCAGACAAGAAGAGTGTGGCGGAATAAAAAGACAAGCATAAGGGAATTTTGAATCAATGCTTAGATTGCAGGATTCTAGAGTAAAGACATGATGCTAGACATGGGGTTGGATGTAAACATTTTGCCCAAGAAAACATGGGAGGCGATGGGGAAGCCGCAACTTAAGTATTCACTGATACAATTGAGGATGGCGAATCAATACTGTATCTTACCTATTGGAAGGTTAGAAGATATAGAGGTGGATGTGGTGGGAGTAAAGACATACACTGAGTTCGAAGTAATTGATATAATGGGTGACAAGGACCTGTACCCAACACTCCTTGGGATCGACTGGGCATATGAAAACTATGTTGTCATCAACCTGAAGAAAGAACTAATGATATTTGAAGTAGAAGGGATGTGGGTGATACAACCCTTGGACCCATATCAAGGACCCAGGTTCACAGAACCTGTGGATGACAGGGACGAGTTGGGAATGCTAGACCAGCTATACACATTAACGACAGGTAAGAGAGAGGATTATATAAATCATACAGTAGGAGGAGTATTCAAAGCTCAGAAGCTAGTTCGGAAGCCATTTGGGATGCATGGCAGCAAGGGGGATATGAACTTGATACCAGATGTTGTACGAAGATATGCAGGGTAAACTAGATAGGGGTAGAGGTAAGCGACTATCCCAAATTCCACGGCATTGAATTAGTAGTTTCTTAAACAAGGTAGATAAAGAAATAAGAGAATATCACAAGGTTCCATTGCTAGATATCGCGTTACATGCCACCCCGACAAGGTGGTGGAGAACGCACCACAACACGTTGCGTGAATGGGGAACTATAAAGTGAGCCATGAGAGAGACGTTCAGTCAAGAAGAAGAATGACTGAATAATAGAGTGAAATATAGAGGCAATTCAAATCCTAAGAAGCATTTAGAAGACTGCATAGAAAATTGGGAAAAGGAAAGGCTTTTGAAAGAACTTTGGGTGCATGTATTTATACATACACTAGGTACCATCCCGCAAGCATGGTACGTACAAGAGGAGCTTTGTAATCAAATAACGGATTGGGATGTCATGGCTAACCAGTTCAGTAGCAGCTTCTCATTCAAAGATGCTGATCGACCCATGACTGAAACCTTATATGCTATTAAAAGGATCATGTTCACCCCACAACAATTATGGTAAGGTTGCATTGATGAGAAGTTCTTACAACATCTTTATGACACATTCTATCTAGAATATATGTTATGCGACAGAGTAGACACAGAACCAGATGAAGATGGTTTAGAAGGATTGAGACACCTGACCTTTGAGGAAATAGAAGGGGAAAGGGATATTCAAGAAAGTCCTGCAGGAGAAGTCACACACCTACTCCCGATGAAATTGAGAAAGCAAAATATTGGAATAGATGATAAACCCAAGATGGCATCTGTTGGGGATTATTGGGATGAACAGATAACAAGGGAGATATTTGACTTGTTGCAAGAGTGTCAAGACTTGTTCCCAGCTTCGGTAGCAGAGCTAAAAGGGATAAAGGGGGACATAGGAGAGATGAATATTGTTCTGAAACTAGATGCCCATCCAGTAAATCACAGGCCATATAGGCTAAACCCAAGAGTGAAAGAAAAGGTTAAGAGGGAGATCAAAAAAATTCTAGAGGCTGGAATTACATTTCCAATAGACGAAGCATAATGGATTAGTCTAATAGTCATACAGAACAATAAATACACAACGAAGATCAGAGTCTATGTTGATTATCAAAGTCTGAACAATGCATGTGTGCCCTATCCCTTCCCAATACTTTTTAGCGATGAAGTTCTGGACATTGTGGCGGGCAATAAAGCATATTCCTTGACTGATGGATTCTTGGGCTATCATCAGGTTCAAATCGCAGAAGAAGACAAGAGAAAGACAACATTCACAACTGAATGGGGGTCATATGCTTAATATCATGTATTGTCGTTTGGGTTGAAGAATGCACTTGTTGTTTTCTCAAGGATGGTTATAGTTGCATTTAGAGACTATATTCACAGGTTCTTAGAGGTAGACATGGATGACTGGACAATATACAGTTTATTGAGGAAACACACAAGCTTACTAAGGGTCATGTTTGAAAGATGTAGACAATTTCAAATATCCTTGAATCTAAAAAAATGCATCTTTGTAGTTCCATTTGGAACACTACTGGGCCACATCGTTTGTAAATATGGAGTGTGTGTAGACACCATAAAGGTTGCGACAATTATTAACATGGAACCACCACATAATGTAAAGAAATTACGGTCCACTCTAGGCCATACAGGGTATTACCGACGATTCATCAGAAACTACGCATCAATTACAGCCCCGATGGAGAAGTTACTGAAAAGGACGGAAGCATTCACTTGGTCGGAGGACTGTCAAGTAGCATTGAATAAGTTGAAAGAGAAACTGGTAAGCGCTCCTATCCTTGTATACCTAGATTGGAACAAGACATTTCATGTACATATTGATGCATTAGGGATCGCGCTAGGGGAAATATTGGCGCAACCAGGAGAGAGAAATATGGATCACCCAGTGCACTATACTAGCGGGAATCTATCAATTGCAGAAAGGAACTATATGACAACAGAGAGGGAGGCACGAGCCATGGTTTACTCTCTGCAAAAATTTAGGCATTACTTGCTGGGAGTGTCATTTAATTTTTTCACAGATCATTCAACACTAAAGTATTTAGTGAACAAACCGGTATTAGAAGGAAGAATATGTTGTTGGTTATTACTCTTCCAAGAATTCACTTTCGAGGTAGTCATCAAACCCGAAAGGTTGAATGTGGGGTTGGATCATCTATCATGACTGGAGACTAGAGAGAATGAAGGGTCATTAGATGATCAATTACCTGATGTCGACTTATTCAGAATAGAGGATATTCTAGACTACTTAGAAGAAATTGTTGGGCTATTAACAACAGGGCACTGCCCGGAGGGGTATACACCAACGCAGAAGCGACATCTAATAGTGAGGGAAGCAGACTATCAACTAATCGTAGGACATCTATATAAGATGGGCCTAGATCAAGTCTTGAGACATTGTATACTTCAACATGAAAGAGAAGAAGTGCTCTGGGAATGTCACACTGGAGTCGTGGGAGGCCATGTGGGAGGAAAAGCCACTGCAAGGAAGATACTGCATGCAGGATTATGGTGGCCAACCATCCACAAATATTCTAAGGAATATGCTAAGAATTGTGATGTCTGTCAGAGGGTTGGAAAGCCATCACGTTGAGATGAACTCCCTTTAAACCCAGTTCATACAGTGCAATGTTTTTAGAAATGGGCGATAGACTTCATTGGACCCATAACACCACTAGTGTGACATTCACACAAAAGATACATAATAACGACTACAAAATATCTCAGATGATGGGCAGAAGAAACACCAGTCAAGGACTATACAACCGACACTGCCACAAGATTTATTTTTGAAAATGTACTATCAAGATTTGGATGCCCAAAAAGCCGGAAAAGTGATCAAGGAACACATTTCATTAATGAAAACATTGAGTCTCTTCTCAAGAAATCTATGATTCAGCATGATAAAAGTAGCCCATATAACCTACAGGCCAACGAGATTGTTGAAGTATTCAACAAAATACTAGAGAAAGGTCTCACGAAAATTGTATCAGCCAAGAGGGACAACTGGAATGAATGCATGCGAACAAATTTATGGGCATAGAGAACAATAGTGAAAAGAATTCATAAAAAACACCATTTTAGCTGGTATATGGAAAAGAAGCAGTGGTCCCAATGAAGTTCATAGTGCCCAACATGTTTATTTCTCAAGCAACAAAAATGACATATGATGCAACATTAAGAGAAAGATTGAATCAACTCATGGAACTAGACGAATCCAAATTCTTAGATGAATTTCACCAGTCAGTAGATAAAAGAAGGAAAAAATCTTGGCATGACAGGCATATCAAAAAGAAAACATTCCAAGTCAGGGATCATGCATTGTTATACGACAACAAGTTCCAAAAGTTCCCAGGTAAGTTGCAGATGCACTGGCTGGACCCATTTATAGTTGCGGAAATCAAAGATTCTGGAGTGGTAAGGCTAGCGCAACTGGACGGTGGAATGCTACAAGGATGGGTACATGGCGCATGCCTGATACCCTTCCACATACCAAAAGCCACACAATCAAGTTAAGGGGTCTTAGAGACGAGCCTGCAAGTAGGTAGTAGTCCATATAACTTAGTCAAGTCATTACAAAGTTCATCTGAAGTTTATGTCTTTTGTGATATATTAGTAAGAATAAGAAAAGGCGTCAATAAGGTTGTGACAAAAATGTAATGATACTGCAACCCATTTGTGGTCCGGGCGGGGTAGGTAGACGTTCTTGTCAGTCTTAATAGTCACATGCAGGTAGACACTTTTTTAGTCTTAATAGTCGCACGCTTTGTCAGTCCTTTCTGCTGTACGAGTAGTCATCTCCATAATAAGTAACTAATAATACAACTGTCAAATGGAAGTCGTAAAATATTTTCCTATCAGGAGCAAATTTAGCTAATAAATACCCCCCATTACGGAAAATTTATTAACCATGTAGCCCACTTTGTCCTTCCCCATTCTATGTCATAGATGTTAGGTCCAGGTCATCCGACGACAACAAAGCATGGTTAGGATACATGGGGAAAGTTGTTGTAGTAATTAATTTCCAAGTCCAGTTAGAAAACGTCATGTCAAGTCCGGCTACTTAATTTACATGACAATGCAGGAAGCTACATAATTTCAAGCACAGGTAGCAAAAAAACTCCAAACTCCTTTTGAAGAACAACAACAATAGAAGTGTAGAAGTTCGAAGCCTCCATTAATGATTTTTTATCAAATATGAAGAGCAATGGAAAAGGGAATTCTTTCAGTCCCAGAGGAAAAACTCGATGAGCAAATTGCCTTGATGGAAAATCCATATGGAAAATATGATAAGTCTACCTTGGTTGACAATGATCTTACAGATTATTTCCAGTTTCCAACACTGAATAGGGAGGTGTATACAGAGGAAATTCAGAAGGAAGATGGCATGAGAACAACCAAATTCAAAGAAGATTTCAGAGGTCTACAAAGATATAAGCTAATCAATTTGAGAAGTCTACTGGTCTTCGGCAGACAATTGGCTGCAATGCAATGCACAAAGTTACTAGCTAGTAGAATGCATGGGGGATCCCTATGGCTCGACAAGGAGTATCCAATTCACGTAGACGATATCCATCGCCTCACAGGGTTGTCAGCAGAAGGAAATGCAATGAATACAGTGTGCCAAGCAAGAACAAAAAGAGAAAAGAAGCAGGGAGAATATGATTATTATGGAAAATATGGAACAAAGCGTGGGGGCAGGGGAGCCAAGATTGACCTTATTAGCAAAATTGAGATAAGGTTCTCTTGCTACATCATAGAATGAAAAATAATGGGACACTTCGAAAGAAATGAGTGCACTTTGGACACAATCTCTGTTGCGGAGCATTGCTATAACGGAGAAGTTCTCAACTGGTCCACTTTTGTACTAAATAAGCTCTTCGAGGCCTATGAAGATATCTACAAGAGGAGTACCAATTTCTTGTTTGGATACATATTGATGAATTTGGCAATGTGGAAGTGGATGCGCAGAAGAAGAAGGGAAGGAGATGATGCAGATTACTGAAGGACAACTGATAGTGCTCATGTATGAGCCATGGAGAGTTTCGGGAGACCCAAGCAGCAAGGAAATTAATGAGGCAGCTTTCACCGAATGGTATGAGCTGATGCTAGATATAGTTAAGTTGACGGAGAGAATACCCAAATCGCTTCTAGATGAATTTTCAGGAGAAATCTAGTTTGGAGTCTCACATGGGCACACTTATCTTAGACCTAGATGTGTCCACCCTAAGACCTTCAAGATGAAGCCACAGAAATTTGTTTTAACTGAAGAAACACTCCATAGTGAGATCAAGTCATGGTTGGGGGTTGCGTGTGAGATCACCGCAGGAATGTACTGATATCTATTTGGTGAACTGAAGCCACAATCACAAGCAGGAGAAGTGGGATAGAGCAGCAGAAAGATGCTGGATGAGGAATATATATACCCAATGGTGCTACGAATGGAACAACAAATGTTTGCAATAAGGCAGACAATCACAAGCTTTGATGAACATTTAGAAGAGGCTAACTAGTCCATGATTTTTCAAGGTTATACTATGTTTATGTTGATTATCACAACTCCGCTAGCCATGGCGATTCCTATTGTTGGCACTGAAACCCAATCACAACCAACAGTCCCGAAGCCCAGAAAGAAAAGAGTAGTCAAAAACTCGGCAACTAAGAATCCCAGATCTACCCCAGTGATTCACATTGTCAACCTTACTGATGAGGTCAGACAATCAATATCCGCATCTCTGATTGTTGAACAAATTTCCCCAAATCCATCTACCATTCCACCTCGATCGCGAGAACCTTCTCCTCACACAGCCTCCACCTCCGCAACCCTGTCAAAAACCATCCACTCTAGCACAAGGCTAGTGACTGAAGACATGGAAGTAGATTCGACAGAGCAGCCTAGAGGGACCACCCATGGCAGTGGTGCCCAACTGGCCTCGCTAATATCATTACTTTTTGGGTCAGGCCCACTCCAGAGGAAAGAACCAATCACAACCCTTCCACAATTAGGGGAGAGTGAACAGTTCCAACCACTATTCCCTATAAATTTCCTGGTGGTCCCCAACCCTAATATCATTCCCTCCACTCCCCAATTCACCCCACAATCACAACCAATTCACTCTCCCACCTCCCATTCTAAGAAATCCGTTGCCAGAAGCCTACCAATTCAAAAAAAAATTCCACAGCCAAGCACAATACAGACCAACAACCGACAACACTGTTCATCGACACAACTATTTCCATTCATCCAACAAGCTACACAAAGAGTCGAAAGAATACATGATGACCTAGTCTGGGAACACGAACAACAAATGCAACAACTATAGGAAGTTACAGAGGAAAGAGAACACTTGCAACAAGAAAACACTGATTTGTAGGCACATGTCAATCAGGTGATAGAGAAATTTCAGTCACTATAGCTGACAATAATAAATGTCAACACAAAAGCTCCAAAGGACATTGTAGCCTGGACATTGATGAGTTGTTGCGATCACATTCAAGTAGCATGTTCAAATCTCATGGCAACAAACACTGATATGAAGAAGAATTTGGAAATAGTAAGATCGACATTGCCAAACCTGATATAAATATATGCGAGAATGATAGATGAAAAAATTGATGAAGTGGTAGCCAAGAAACAAGCACTCGATGAAGCATTAGCAGACAGATACGCCCTAATGGATAGATTTCACGACTGACCGGGAAGCCTCGTGCTAAAGAATCAGCCAATATATCCTATGAGAGAGCAGCCACAAATGTTGTTTGCCAACATCAGGGAATGCACGGAATTCAACCAAATCCAGAAGATTGATGAGCAGATCACCGCCATTTAAGCACACGTTGATCAAATCGAAGAGGAGTCAACGAAAACCAAAAAGATAATCCAAGGCCTACTACCATCGATTTGACTACAGGTTCTGGCTCTGAAGGAGGTCTGAAACAACAGTGAAGAACAATGGATTGCCTACAGAGTCAAAGGCCACGCAAACTAATGTCCAACACAACATAAGACTTTAACCAATAAGCTAACTCGATCATAATCGCATGGGAAGCTTCCCTCCACAAATACAATGAATTTAGGCAGAGAATGACAAACTTTGTTCCTGAGTTGGGGTCTTCATCTGGGAAAGAAGGACAATAGGGGGAAGAAGGAGCAGTTGGAGCAGAAACCACCAAACCAGTGACAGAGGATACAATGGGAGAAAGAACTCATCAGCCGATAGAACCAGCGCAACCACCAATAGAAGTATCTACAGAGACACCAACAAGACCTGCACCGCTCGAAATAGATTAAATCGGGGACGAGTCAAAGAACTATGGTTGGGGCCTTCATTTCAATTTTGAAAGAGTTTGGAGATATGAAGAAGAGGAAATAGATGGCGGAAACAACAGTCAGGTTGTGGAGAAGACAACTGGGGAGGAAACCATGAATAGGCAGTTTCGGGACAGTGGCGGGAAGGTGTCAGCAAAAAGTAGGGGAAGCCGAGTGGACAAGGAGGACGAGAGGCAGCCAAGGAAAGAAATAATCGAGTAAGAATTGGTAGTGTAAATGATAGAAGTGAATACAAAAGGAGAAGGCTGCAAGGAGAAAGGGGTTAGGTTTTTGTTTAGTTGAAGAGTTCTGGTCATGGACGAGTAGTGAAGAGGATGCAAGCTCTTAGGGCATCCGACCTAAAGACCAGAGCCGCAGCTGAGAAGTGGGGTGAAGTTTGGTGAATCAGTCAGGTCATGTAACTGAGTATTTCATGCAATTGTTTGTGGCTGAGGCCAATGTATAATGTAATGTTATCCTATTGAAGTAATATGAATGAAGAGTTAGACGGGTTTCTTGGTATTATGTGTGTATTTGATTATGTTATCTGGACCCACTAAAAATTTGAACGCGTTGCAAGTCTATACTCATGGTAGATTGATCTTCATGTTGATATATTATTAGTGTGAGTATATGAAAGGGGCCACTTATAGAGTAATGGTTAAGATATCCCTAACCCTATACTAAACCCTTCTTACTTTCGGTCACAGCATGCCTCGGGTAAGACTCCTTAACCCTTGGGGTAAGGTGAGAATGTTGGTGTTGTCCTAGACTATAATGAAACAATGTTGGCTCTTTGTGCCTGAACCTAGGGTCTTTCCCTGATGTCATTTTTGTGCCAACAATGATCAAGTTGTAGTTATTGCAAATCAAGAATTTCTTTGGTTGTGACAATTATTTATTGTGTTTGGCATATAGCAGGATCAACCTACTCTTCTATGGTGTGATAATCAGGGTGCAATACATATTTCTAGAAGTATTATGGAGCATCATAGGACCAAACATATTGAGATTTGTATGTACTTAATTTTCCAAATTATTTAAGATGGTATTCTTAGCTTGGAGTATGTACCTACTGAAGAACAAGTAGCAAATATTTTCACAAAGTCCTTGGCATCACCAAGGTTTCTTTAGTTATGAAAAGTGCTTGGAGTAAAGGAAGTTATCCTTGGGGGTCATCATTAGTCCTCCTTCCCTCACCTCCTCAAATTTTCTCTTTCTTTCTTTTTCTATGTACTCTCTTTTTGTTTTGGTGTGGGGGGGTTTTTGGGGGAGTTTTTCCTATAGGTTTTTCTCTCTTTCTCTACTAAAGGGAGGTCATACATGGTACCTATGCAGGCCTCGTTGTTAGGACCCATTCTTTGTTTTTTCTTTATTTCCTTCTTACGTTTCGCTTATGTGGGAGGTGTTAGAGTTTCAATAAAAAAGTCTTGGAACTTGTAAACTTACATAGAATCCTTTTGTTCCGTGTTATAAGTCTTATCTTCTAAATTAAATTAAGTTGATGCACAAAGTTTTGAGATATATATCAACATTTTATTTGTAACTACTATTAAGAATATTTCGTGGAGGTTATATCCCAATATCCATACCATCCACCTAATAATTATTAGGTTGAGAGGTGCTCTCCAACCTAGCATAGAAGAGATGTTGTAATGGCATGACCAGTCTTATTAAACATTTTGACATCATAATAATAATATAATAATAACATTTTCACTCCTTCAAATTACATTAAAAAATAATAATAATAAAAATTAAAAAAATTAAAAATTAAAAATAAATAAATAAATAAATAAATAAATAACTAATAATTATATTTAATAATTAAACTAGTCTATATCCATCTTAACTTCGGATCTACCAAGAGCCATTCCAGAGTTTAGATGGATCTAGGTTGGTCAATAATACCAAGAGGCACTCTCTAGCCTAGTATGGAAGAGATGTTTTGTCCTGTCTTGTTATGTAAGCATTTTGACTTGGTCAAATTACATAAAATAAAATTAAAATAATAAAATGCTCCGAGAGGGATCAAATCTCTTTTCACCCTAAAATGTGTTTGCAGCTCAAGATATTTCATCCCTCTCCACTCATGGTAGATCTAGAGTTAAGATGGATATAAGTTGATTGACAATTACTCCAATAAGTGTGTCAATTTTGGAATAGGGTTTCTAGAATTTTGATTTCATTATCAATAATTATTAGGTAGATGGTAGGGATTTAACCTCCATGGAATATTTTAGAATATTTATAGTTATGTCATTTTTGCTCTTTTAATTAAATTGAATAATTAAAAAAAAATGCCATATGAAGTGAGCTATGGTTTTTTGGGCATGTGCTATTAATAAGCCATGGTATTGACCCATAGTATTCTAACAAGGCCTATCTACAAATTAATAATATCATGGTAAAGTGGGGTATATCTCCATGGTGAAGAATCTTGTTTCATGTTTTTATAAATGTATATATGTTTAACTTATATATTAATTATTTTTATAATTAATAATAATTTAAAATAAAATTATAATAAAATTTTAGCAACGATATATATCATAAAGTAATTATTTTTACGTTTATTATGTATTGATGTGTATGGGTGTTTACTATTTAACTTATATAGTAGTTAAATTTAAAAAATGTAAATCCTATTCCAAAATAGACATATCAAGTCAATTTATTAAATCTATTTCAATGCTCATCATCTTAATCATTTTGTATTTCACATATTAGCAAGTGTCTTAGAGTAGTTTAGTGATTGTGATTGAAGTTAGAAATTATGTTTTGGGAAAAAATGGAAAATTTGCATAAAAAAATTATAACTTTTATTGTTCCATGCTTAATTAATATTGGCCAATACGCAAATCAAATATTATAGTCTTGTTTCTTTAGGAGGAACTAATAATTTGACAAGTAAAGTGGATAAATTAATTGTTTCCTCAAGCACGAGGACTTTCATAAATTTTGATGGGTAGTAACCACTAGCAAGTCTACACATTTACAGATGTACTCGCTGAGAAAAACATAAATATTCTTCTCATCCATTTTTATGCAAAGACTTTCTTAAGTTATGCTGAAAAGTAATCGATGGTAAATATACATTGGGCAGTAAGCGATGGTAAATATATGTTATTCAAGTTAGAAATTATGCTCATAAAAATTATAACTTATAGTGTTCAATGCTTAATTTATAATGGTCAATAGGAAAATTGAATCTTATAGTCTTCCTTCAATGGGAACTAATAAATTGATATGTGAAGTGGAAAAATTAACTGCTTCCTCAAATACAAGGAGTTGCATAAATTTTAGTGGGTAGTAACCACTAGTATATCTACACATCTACAAATGGTAAATATATTATTTATGTGAGTATGAACTAATTTCAAGTATTTATTGCAACCATATCCATAAATTATGGCATAAATATGTGAAGCATTTATCGACATGACATTGTATTATGTAAATGCTACAATAAGAACTTCAAATTATGGTCAAATAAAGCGTTTGAAAATTAATTTATTTAATAAAACTGAAAAATAAAAATTTAATATATATATTCAAACAAACCAAGAATAATATATATATATATATATATATATAATTAATTTAAATATATATAATCAAACATCAAACAATTTATTAAAATGTTGCCTTGACAGGCACTAATAAAACACATAAAAACTCCCGTATTCATTGAAAAGTTGTGATTTCTCGATATTAGTGCAACATCTAACACGTCTATCATATCAACATCATCAAGTAGAAAACCAATTACAATGATCAACATCAAATCTCAAGCTATCTAGTTAAAATTCTAAAATACACTATAAAAATATTTTGTGAGTGCATTATTCTCTTATTTCTCTTTAGATATTGTAAAAGTTAAAATAAACTATTAGTCTAGTCAAAACGCAAATAGATTGGTCTTTCTTTATTTCTGGAGTCTTTCCTTGGTATAGATTAATAATATTATATATTAATAAAATAAAAATATCTATACATAAATTTTTTTGGGAAAGACTGATAATATTATATATTAATAAAATAAAAATATTTATACATAATAAAGAAAATTTAAAAGTAATAAATGATTTTGGCTTTTTTTCTAGTTGGAATTTGTGAATATAATATAATATTTTATTTTTATATATGGTGATAAGAAAACTATACAAAATTGGGAAAAATTAAGAGGAAAAAAACGCTGAGAAATGGCAAAAATGGCAAAAATGTACTATATTTTTAATATATAATATAAAAGATGTCAAAAATTATACCAACTACTTAGAATTGATAATCATAGGGTGTATTGTCATGACAATCCTTGTGTGAAGGTTAGTGATTAGAAAATTTGTGATGGATATGATTCCTATCTAAATTAAAATTATAAGTAGGTTTTATAATGATTCAATTAGTGGTGAAACTCTTATGAAATATTATGTAAACTATGAGATCCAATGTTCAAATCTTTCACATTAACCTTTATTCACAAAAAGGATTTAAAAAGAAATGTAAATTTTAAGTTTTATTAAATTAATTAAAATTATAATAAAAAATTAAAAAAAATATGTTTTCATTAATTTAATATTTTTTGTAATTGATAAATTGAAAATTAAAATAATATTGTTATAGATTTATTAACTTTAAATACATTAAAGAGAGATCTAATATTTAAAAACTATATTTTTTAAAATGTTAAAAAAAATATTCTTTTAATATACATAATAATTTAAAATTATAATAAATCTAAACTAATTATATATATATAAATAAATAAAAAGGATATGCTTAACTTATCAGATATAGAAAATATGTTTAATATATCGAATATAATCCCCCATTTGGTTTTTTCGACGGTGTTGGACCCGCCAACATGTCAGGGGATCTCCCTAGTAAGAAGTCCCAAGTAGACTTCAAATCGTTTGGCGTAGGAGTCCCAGCAGTCCATACATACATGTGTAAGTTACAACTACATACATTGTTAGAGAAACCAGAATAGTTGAACTACAATAAAAATACATGCATGAAATGTGTTGGCTCTATTATATTAAAAGAGTGAAAGATCCAATCATACATACAACCATGACAACCACTAGCCCCAATAGTGGAACGTTATAGTCACTACTGCTTGCTCCTCCAAAGAGATATACTCGCTTTGCACTATGGAGAAGCCAAGGCTCGTTACAATACACTCCAAGCTTTCTCTAAGTTATACGTACCAGAAGCTTGGCTCTCAAAAACCCTTACAATGAGTTATGGGGTTCTATATATAGAAAAGGGTGGGGTGACCCTTGACATTCCCCTTTGTGACTCTTCAACTACCCTTGTGACTCTTCAACTTACATATGACTTTTTACATTCTACTATTGACACTTATTCTTTCACTTTACAACATGTTTACAATACAATTGGCACATGTACCCATATGAGAAAAAAATGGGTTTGAGTAAGCCATACAAGACATCACTGAGACTCGGATAACTGTGGGAAGACTAACTTGTCGACATTTTCTTGGTGATCGTTGGTGGCGAACTGATGCCAAGCTTGGTAGTCTGCTATGGTGTCCACGTACTCCGTGGTGACATCCTTCTTAAAGAGAATTCTTGCCTTTGTAGCATCCAGGTACACTGATTTAGAACCTCTGTCCAACTCATCATATAACATTCACATCATGGTCTTGAGTGCAGCCGGACTGATGACATATTGGTGCATAGTGTCTGTGCTCATTTGCAAATCTGTGTTGGTGGCTATGTGCATCAACTACTCGAAGTACATGTCTAGCTCCAGTTGGACTTGGTTCTTTTCTTTAACCTTGGTGAGTGTGCCAATGGATGGTATCAGATGTGTGTGCAAAATGACATCCATGCTCCTGAACACTCGTCCATGTGAACCCCGTAAGCTGGTGATGAGTCGTGGAAGTTCCTCATAGTTTTAGATCTGACTCTGGATGCCTGCCTTCAACTCCACTACCATTGGCTTCATCATCTTTGCCAAGTACAATGGGGCTCCCTTGTACCTCTTGAATTCCTTCGTCTTAGCTTTAGCATGCTTGAGACTATGGATCTCATACAACCTGATCCACAAAGGAAGAGCAGGCCAAGGTTCCTTCTTCTTCCTGTGTAATATCGTTGACAACCCTATCAAGATGTGGTATGCGACGTCTTGCATGACCAGCTTGTCCATGGAAACCTTTGGTAACACAAGTGCAGCCTTCTCCACACTGTACATCCTGATGAAGGTGCCAAGGGGTGAGGCATACCAATCTTCTATGTTAACCAATGCCTCTATCGCTACTTTTGACATGTAAGGAAGATCCTGCTCAAATATCATCATGTACAATGGGGTGACGAAGTGGTCTGATAGCTGTAGTATAACTCCTTGGAAGCTGCACTTGGAGAACAACCTACAATAGATATGCATAGAGGTTTCTGAAGGTATCCATGCCTAACCCAAGCCAGGGAACTGTTAATGAGCACAAATTGCATCAAGAATGTAGGCAGAAATAAAGAGATTTTCTTGTTGACCCTTGGGTGATTGTCAAGCCTTTATTACTTGCCCCTTCAGGTGGAGAGCCGACATCTCAGACCAATCGAAAGGTCTTCCTTCATTCGCTAGCTGATCCAACATGATCACCCAACTTTGTGGGAAGTTTTCTGTACTCTCTTCGCCATGATATAAGCGACATGCGAAGATCGCCAAGAATTGATAAGCCTTCCGCAATGTCTTTTCATTGTATACCTGGTTGGGTGTCATCCTGAACTTAGACGGCTCTCTCACCCAGTTCTTCAAGATGTCTCTTGAGTTTGCACTCCTGCTAGGATTAGTGAAGAGTGCATCCATTTTTTTCACCCACTGTGACAAGTGATACATCTCCTGAAAGTTCTATACCCTGAAGGTAGCAATTTTTGTTCCACTAACACTTCTCATTACCATTGTCTTTGGATCAGTATGCGAGACAATCTAGTGGATCATGTCTGCACATCGAAATGTGGGATACATGCATGCAACACGGTACAAGCCAGACTTGTGTGTGTTTACATAGACTCTTTGGTCCTCTAAATTCTCCTCAAAGGTGGCTCAAAAGATGTCATTGATATCCTGCCATGTGATCTTGATCCCCTTTTCTATGAAAAACTTAGTATCTTCATAGATGGGCAAGCTCATAGACACTTGCTTGACCACATCTCTAGTTGTGCTCTCAATGATGTCCTTTGACCCTGCTCTCTTGGAAGCCATTGTACCTGTACTACTGAGAGACTAATGAACACCTGTGATGCCTGGAGATAGAGAAACACTCATGGAAAGAAAAATGTCAGTTGAAAACCAAAAGAAACTTGAGGACTGACATGCAACACACCTGATTGACTGACTGGGAAAATTGTGTAGTTTTCTTTGGGATAGGTTGTGAGACTGACTGTTGGAACTACGCAGAGCACAGTCCAAGCTACTACTGAGCTAAATGACTGTTGAAACTACACAGAGCATAGTCTAGCTTGGCCTGCCAAGTACTAGAACTGCACAATGCGTGGTTTCAGTTAGCATGACTACTACTTAGGAACTTGCTCTGCGCAATCCCGGGGGCCAATTAAGGCACTATCTCTCAGAATAGCATAGAGCACATCTTGGGAGGCCAGTGTGAGGCAAGATTTGTGCAATTCCTAGGATAAAGGCAAGGCCTTCCATCCTGGAAATGCGTAGTGCAAGCTAGACAAGGCAAGGTTCGGGCCAAGGCAACTCAGACGTGCTGACGGGCGACTAAAAATTAGTAAGGACTCAAAGCATGTGCAGAGCTAGTATAGACATGAGAAAATGAACATGCAAGCAATTAGTAAGTGTAGGATTCAGTAAGATGGGTAAACAATGAAGTGTTTGAAGCAAGTCACTGCAACAAAAAACGTTAGTGCATAAACAGTGTCATGCATGCGACAGTAAGGAAATGCAATGCAAAACTCGGAACAACGCTTCTACAAGATAACATTCATTGAAACGAAAACAAGAATTCAACAAAACCAAGCAAAAAACATTCACACAAACCGAAATACAAAAAGCGATAGAAATACGATAAAAGACATGAAAAGAGGACTTACCCAGAAAAAGTTGCGATGAGTGTGTCGAAGGTTCCTAGATGCGTTGGGAATTCCAAAGCTCCAAGATCGAAGTGAAGGATGAGCTATAAAGCATCGAATAAATAGTTTAGACAAGATCGAGGTTTATGACGTGCATGCCCAATTCTAGGAAAAAGTGACACTTGGTGGGAGGTTCCTAAAACAACTTTTGCATGTAAACCCCAGCTGCTAAAAATGGACCCCTAAAATCTAGGGATTATTTTTGCTTTTTGATTTTTTTTCTTTTTGTGGAAAAAGCTACTCATGCATGCAAGGCAAGGTTGCACATTCCTGGAGGGAATCAGTAAACTTGTGAGCACATGCAACGGTCAACAGGCCTTGGGATGACTTCTGCGTAGTTTTTGGGTTGAGTGGCTCTTGGTGCTCCTCAAGCTCTACACAATCTGGACTGAAGCCAAGGCTGCCAATCAGAACTGTGAAAACTCTGAGAGCAAGCCCAGTGATGGGCTACTCTACGAAATTTTTTTGGGGAAGGAAGCCTGCCTGCTTTGTGCAATTATAGAGAGCATTGTTAGCTGCCAGGATGCACTGCGCAATTCTGGAGAGCAAGGTTGGTTGCCCTCTGGTGTTGCGTAGTTTTCCAAGTCAGCACAAGAGCCGGTTTGAGACCAAGTGATGGGAGGTCAGCTTGTGGGTGAAAGACAAACAAGTTAGCAAACACAAGTTGTTAAGCCAAATAAACTCAACTGAAAGAATAATTACTTGGGCAGTGCAAGACATGCTGCTAAGGATGGTTGGTAGGGAGGCTACAAAATGAAGCTAAGGAAAAATTTTGGAGGATGGTTGTATCCACTACAACATTGGTGACACACTGGTAGAACTCCAGCTCTCTCAATGGACCTTGTTTCATGAAAATCAAGTCTAACTCCTCCGGAAGTATTGTTCGATTCTTTGATCATCTTGGTTTCCACACTAACTTGGGTGAAAGACGTAGCACCTACCATTCTATTGATTGGTCAACACACATTCCAAGCCAAGTCAACTGAGTTGTTTTGATTGGCGATGAGGGGTATATTGGTGCACAATTAATATAGATGTCAGAGTTTAAGTTTCATCTTTGGTGTTGCTCTGTTGCCAACAAGCCTGGACAATACCCCGACGGAGTCACGCAGGAACACAAGCATCACTCTGATGCTAGTGAGCCTAGTCAGTACGTCGATGGATTTACTTGCATCACCTCTCTACGTAGGAAGCCTTTCTCTTCTTTCACCTTATTCATTTTTTCAATTTTTTCAATTTTTCAAAGAATTGTGCATATGCATTGATTTATTTTAGAGGCGGAAGATGGATCCTAACTTATTGAGAGCAGAAGAGGTTGTTCCTTCAGAGAGGTATGTTATATATACCTTTGACATACGTGTTAAGGTTTTACCCCTCACCTTACTCTACTTGACTGAGCTAACAAGGGTTAACCCAAAAACAACTGACTAGAGTAGGTGTTACTAGTTAGAGTGCAAGTGCTGTGTTTTCACCAAGATTTACTTCGAACATAACATATTTTCCATTGGTGTATCATTGAATGAAGACAACAAGTTCTACGTAAGGGAGAGGAAAACAGATAACCAAGTGTTGATAGTTGTACAAATCCTCTTGTACTTTACCCTGCTTGTCTTAAGAGTCACACCTAGTTTCATGTGAACTAACCTATGGACGTAAACAAGCAAACAAAACAATGAAGAAAAGAGCAGAAGCAAATGCGAAAGCAAAGCAAGAAAGCAAAGTAGGCAAGCAAACAAACAAAAAAAGCAAGAAAGAAAACATGCATGCAAGCAAACAAGACATAAATAAAACACTACTCCTACTCCTAAGTTAATGGTGCATGGGCCTGATCACATGAAGTGATATTTCCAATGCAGCCACTGACGCATTGGTTAATCCATGTTGGTGAAGGCATGGTTTGCGAAAAGGGTAGTCATGTGAACCAACAAACATGAAATATATAACAATGAAGACCAGCACACTTAGAGTTTAAATGCATCCACAGAAAAGAAAAGAGTGAAAGCACAAGACAAGTATTCTGCAGACTTAACATGGTGTCGTGACACACTGCATGCAGATGATAAGCATGTGCACTTTTCTAACTTTTATAGAGAAGAAAACATGAGAAATAGGGACAAATTATGCCTTGCAAGTGTGCTTGCCATGTATGATTCCTCCATTGCATGAGCGATGGGATCATGTGATTCAGGAATAGGAAGCGAAATCTGTGTATTGGATTGATCTTCAATGCATATAGATGAGTGATGAGGAGCCTTGGGTGGTTCAAAAATTTCCTAATCGGAAGTGAAACTAATCTCAGGAGAGCGAGGGCCTGACATAACCATCAACTCAGGCTGAAGTGCCTCGACAACTTGCGGGGTTTTGACTTCATCGACAAATAGATCATCATAAATGGGTGGCTTTGTGTTGAGTCCCAAACTTGCATCTTCCCTATACACCTTTTCAGCCTTCTTTTCCATTTACTTGACCCACCAAGCTGTCAAATCATTGCATATTAGTTTAAAACGAGCTTAGAAAATGGTTTCCTAACTATGTTTGTGACTGCGGTTTGATTTAGATTTTTGTTCAATCAGCTGCGGAAACTTGTCATTTTCCACAGCCAGCTCAAGTTTCCGTAGCCATTTTGTTGAAGACTATGTTACAGGTGTCCACTGGAGAATCCGGCCACATGGGCAAGCTACAAATGATATGTACATGGAGCGTGTCCCCTTGGTTCAGCCGAATCACTCACAAACAGCCATGGTCAAGGATGGTCAAAAGAGTGGTCAAACCAAGAGTTTTGCGGTGGCACGTCTCTGTTTTTCCCACGTGAAGTTTTGCGTGGCAAGTTCCTCAATCTCCGGAGGTGTGCTAACACCTGTGGATCAATCCGTGAACCAAATCGAAAAGCCACCTCGCCATAGATTTATTTGTCATGGCTACCATACTGCTAGATCTCAGGACGTGGAGATTTGCGTGTCTGTTTGGCAGCGTAGAATTTAGGAATCAGTTATAGCATCTTCAGTTATAAATGACGCGTTATTATACACTTGATAGTTAGCTTTTTACATGTAATCTTGATTGTGTTTACGAGCCGACTGTGCCGTGCTATATCTTTATGTTTTGACTACACTTTAATATATGAGAAGACAGTGTTCTTAAGTTCAATTCGTGACTGAGTATTGATTGGCCAAGGTTGCAGAGGGCCCCTGTACACCAAGGCTATGTATCTACTGTATAGTTTCTCACTTTCTTTCATTATGTCACTTCTTTCATAATCGTTTACTTGTATATTATTCATGTTAACTGTTGTCCATATTTCCTTTTATGCTTTCTCATGATTTTTAGCTGATCAGTGTTTTTCTTTCAGGTTCTTGTAGGCAGCCCGGGCAATTTACATAGTTTTAATGACTAATGACATGAGATCATCTTGTCCTTTCTGCTGATTTATTTTCTGAGTTTTAATTTCAGCATTGTCATTTCTTTCAGTTCTGCTTGGCTTATTTACTTTTATGCAATTTAGATATCATATTACTCATTTGTTTATGATTACCTTCCTATAGCCAAGCGACTCAAATAGTGAGGAATCATAATATTACTTGATGTAATATGATTTAGTTTACTTTCCTGCAAGTTAGTGATTAAATTACTTATGTCATTTTCAGGGATTGAAGTATGAATGAGTAGTTTAATCTTAGTTTCATTTTATGCAATTTCATTTCCTGCAATTTAGATATCAGATTACTCAATTTGTTTATGATTACCTCCTATAGCCAGAGCGAGTCGAAAGGTGAGGGGTCAGAATATGAGTTGAAGTAGTGTGATTTAGTTTGCTTTGCTTACAGTCTTTGAATTGCTTAAGTTCAGTTTTTATTTTCTTTTTATACAGCAGTAAGGATACTGGGCTTCATTGTCACTAGTTCACTATTTTGGTACATTTTTATTTTATTTTGAGAATTGAGTTCATCACAACAAGTTTGAAACCTTTTTGAGAACTTTAAAGTTTGGAAAATCATTGTAGAAATCACCATTACCATCCATACTTGACTTTCAATTCTGCCATCTCACATTAGGGAATCAATAGAAGATAAACCCAAAAACTCAAAAACGACAAAGAACTAAGAAATCGGTTATCTTGAATATACAGTGCACTTCACTTTAGCAGTTTACGACTCTCAGATTGACATTTTAAATAGCAATTTAGGACACACTAAATTGACCAAACACTTTGAAAGATCAACAACGATTGAATCACCATCATGATTGAATATGGGAGTAAAGAGATCATGATAGCTATGATCAAAAAAATAATTGAGTTCATCGACATCCTCATGATCTGATAAATCATACAGCGGGGTAGATCAGAAGCAAGAATGTTCACCCTTTGCATTTCCGAAAACAGTAGATGAAAAACCGAGCAGATTCTCAATGCAAAATTTGACATCTCCACTGTCAAATGATGGAGTGACATCAGGTGTGTTCTATGAATGATCGGAAGTAGATGCATCCGTGGATGGATTTACACAAGGAAAATCAAAGATAGCATAATCACCAAATATTTCAGGAAAAGGCGGAGGAGGCGCAGACAAAAGGAGGTCATCCTTCATCGTAGGTTCATGTTCAGATTCCCATTCATACTCATCAAAAATGACAACGTAGGTTAGTTGTGCAACATCAACTTTTTCGATAGCTTTATCCTCATTCACAATAAGTGTGGAGTCAAGAACGTAAGAACACAAGACAGTGCAATCCAGAGGATCAGCAGAAATCTGGGACGAAGGTTGAGGTAACAAGTGCATATGACAACCCATCAGATTCCCAACAAAATTTGTGCAGAAATTTAGAGTAGTGAGGGTGGGAGGATGTGACAATTGAACAAACTTATGTGCACGATCTCCCACATCACTCTGCGGGGGTGGAGTTGTTTGATGAGAGGAAGGCAAACAATCACTTGTGATAGCAATTGTGTCCGCTTGAGATTGAGCATTGTTGCTTTCACAAGTGACTGTTCGCCTTCCTCTCATCAAACAACTCCACCGCTGCAGAGTGATGTGGGAAATCGTGCACATAAGTTTGTTCAATTGTCACATCCTCCCCCCTCACTACTCTCAATTCCTGCCCAGATTTGGTTGGGAAGCCCATGGGTTGTCATATGCACTTGCTACCTCAACCTCCATCCCCGCTTTCTGTTGATCCTTTGGATTGCAATGTCTTGTGTTCTTCCATTCTAGACTCCACACCTGTTGTGAATGAGGATAAAGCCATCGACGAAGTTGAGGTTGCACAACCAACCTGCGTTTTCATTTACGATGAGCATGACTGGGAATCTTAACATGAACCTGTGGTGAAGGATGACAACTCTCTCACCCAGTTCTTCAATACGTCTCTTGAGTTTGTGCTCCTGCTGGGATTGGTGAAGAGTGCATCCATTTTGTTCACCCACTGTGACAAGTGATACATCTCCTGAAAGTTATCTACCCTAAAGGTAGCAAGTTTATTCCACTGACACTTCTCATTACCATTGTCTTTGGATCAGTATGCGAGACAATCCACTGGATCATGTCTGTGCATCGAAATGTGGGATACCTGCATGCAACCTGGTACAAGCCAGACTTGTGTGTGTTGACATAGACTCTGTGGTCCTCCAGATTCTCCTCAAAGGTGCTTGAAAATATGTCATTGATGTCCTGCCATGTGACCTTGATCTCCTTGTCTATGAACAACTTAGTATCTTCATAGATGGGCAAGCTCATAGACACTTGCTTGACCACATATCTAGTCGTGCTCTCAATGATGTCCTTTGACCTTGCTCTCTTGGATGCCATTGTACCTGTACTGCTAAGAGACTGATGAAGACCTATTATGCCTGGAGATAGAACAACACTCATGGCAAGAAAAATGTCAGTTGAAAACCAAAAGAAACTTGAGGACTGACATGCAACACACGTGATTGACTGACTGGGAAAATTACGTAGTTTTCTCTGGGAGAGGCTGTGAGAATGACTCATGGAACTGCGCAGAGCACAGTCTAGGCTACTATTGAGCTGAATGACTATTGAAATTGCACAAAACAAAGTCTAGCTTGGCCTGTTGAGGAATGGAACTACGCAATGCGTAGTTTCAGTCAGCATGAATATTACCCAGGAAATTGTACTGCGCAATCCCGGGGGCCAATTGAGGCACTATCTCTCAGAATTGCATAGAGCACATCCTGGGAGGCTAGTGTGAGGCAGGCTTTGCGCAATTCCTAGGAGAAAGGCAAGGCCTTCCATCCTGGAAATGCGTAGTGCAAGCTGGACAAGGTAAGGTCCGGGCCAAGGCAACTCAGGTGTGTTGACGGGCGACTGAAAATCAGTAAGGACTGAAAGCATGTGGAAAGCTAGTGTACACATGAGTGAATGAATATGCATGCAATTAGTAAGTGAAAGATTCAGTAAGATGGGTAAATAATGAATTGTTTGAAGCGAGTCACCGCAACAACAAATGTTAGTGCATAAACAATGTCATGCATGTGGTAGTAAGGAAATGCAATGCAAAACTTGGAACAATGCTTCTACAAGATAACATGCATTGAAATGAAAGAAAGCATTCAACAAAACCAAGCAAAAAACATTCACACAAACCGAAATACAAAAAGCGACAGAAAAGCAGCAAAAGACATGAAAAGAGGACTTACTCGAAAAAAGTTGTGATCAGTGTGCCAAAGGTTCCTAGATG
Source organism: Pinus tabuliformis (assembly GCA_031772625.1). Lineage (NCBI taxonomy): Eukaryota > Viridiplantae > Streptophyta > Pinopsida > Pinales > Pinaceae > Pinus > Pinus tabuliformis. The sequence goes on along the minus strand of CM062819.1, from coordinate 1,524,134,301 downwards.
CGTTGGAAATGCCAAAGCTCCAAGATCGAAGTGAATAATGATCTCTAAAGCATCAGATAAATAGTTTTGAAAAGATCGAGGTTTATGATGCGCATGCCCAATTCTAGGAAAAAGCGGCACTTGGCAGGAGGTTCCTAAAACAACTTTTGCATGTAACCCATAGCTGCTAATTTCTGGACTGAAGCCAGGACTGCCAGTTAGAATTGCGCAAATTTTGAGAGCAAGCTTGATGATGCGCTGCTTTGTGCAATTTTTTTAGGGAAGGAAGTCTGCTTGCTCTGCGCAATTGTAGAGAGCATTGTTGGTTGCGAGGATGCACTGCGCAATTTTGTAGAGCAAGGTTGGTTTCTCTCTAGTTCTGCATAGTTTTCCAAGTCAACACAAGAGTCAGTTTGAGACCAATTCATAGGAGGTCAGCTTATGGGTGAAAGACAAACAAGTTAGTGAACATAAGCTGTTAAGCCAAAGAAACTCAACTTAAAGCATAAGTACTTGGGCAGTGCAAGACATGCTGTTAAGGATGGTTGGTAGGGAGGATCCAAAATGAAGCTAAGGAAAAATTTTGGAGGATGGTTGTAGTCATCACAACATTGGCAACACATGGGCAGAACTCCATCTCTCTGAATGGACCTTGTTTTGTGAAAATCAAGTCTAGCTCCTCCGGAAGTATTGTTAGATTCTTTGATCATCGTGGTTTCCACACTAGCTTGGATAAAAAATGTATCACTTTCCATTCTCTTGATCGGTCAACACAAATTCCAAGGCAAGTCAACTGAGTTGTTTCGATTGGGGATGAGGGGTATATTGGTGCACAAGTAATATATATGTCAGAGTTTAAGTTTCATCTTTGGTGTTGCTCTGCTGCCAGTAGGCCTGGACAATACCCTAATGGCGCCATGAAGTAACACAAGCATCGCTCCACTACCAGTGAGCCTGGTAAGTACCCTGACGGAGTTACTTGCATCACCTCTCTGTGCAAGAAGCCTTTCTCTTCTTTCGCCTTATTCTTTTTTTAAATTTTTCAAAGAATTATGCATATGCACTTATTTATTTCATAGGCGGAAGATGGAACCTAACTTATTGAGAGCAGAAGATGTTGTTCCTTCAAAGAAGTATGTTATATATACCTCTTACATACTTGTTAAGGTTTTACCCCTCACCTCACTCTACTTGACTGAGCTGACAAGGGTTAACCCAAAAACAACCAACTAGAGTAGGTGGTACTAGTTAGAGCACAAGTGTTGTGTTTTTACCAAGATTTACTTCGAACATAATGCATTTTCCATTGGTGTATCATTGAATGAAGACAACAAGTTCTACACAAAGAGAGAGGAAAACAGATAACCAAGTTTTGATAATTGTACAAGTCCTCTTGTACTTTACCCTGCTTGTCTTAAGTGTCGCACACGGTTTCATGTGAACTAACATACGAACGTAAACAAGCAAACAAAACAATAAAGCAAAGAGTATAAGCAAATGTGAAAGCAATGCAAGTAAGAAAAGTAGGAAAGCAAGCAAACAAACAAACAAAGTAAGAAAGCAAACATGCATGTAAGAAAACATGACACTAAGAAAACACTACTCCTACTCCCAAGTTAACGGTGCATGGGCTTGATCACGTGAAGTGATATTTCCAATGCAGCCACCGACACATTTGTTGATCCATGTTGGTGAAGGCATGGTTTGTGAAAAGGGTAGTCATGTGAACCAACAAACATGAAAGATATAGCAATGAAGACCAACACACTCAAATTTTAAACACGTCCACAAAAAATAAAAGAGTGAAAGCACAAGACAAGCATTCTACGGACTTAACATGGTGTTGTGACACACTGCGTGCAGATGATAAGCATGTGCACTTTTCTGAATGTGACAGATAAGAAAACATGAGAAATAGGGACAACTTATGCCTTTCAAGTGTGCTTGATGTGTATGATTCCTCCAATGCATGAGCAATGGGATCATGTGATTCAGGAATAGGAAGTAAAATTTGTGTATTAGATTGATCTTCAATGCATATAGACAATTGATGAGGAGCCTTGGGTGGTTCAAAACTTTCCTAATTAGAAGTGAAACTAACCTAAGGAGAGAGAGGGCCTTATATAACCATCAGCTCGGGCTGAAGTGCCTCGATAGCCTGCAGTGTTTTGACTTCATTGATAAATAGATCATCATAAATGGGTGGTTTTGAAAGATCAACAACAATTGAATCACCATCATGATCGAATATAGGAGTAAAGAGATCACGATAACTATGATCAGAAAAATAAATGAGTTCATCGACATCCTCATGATCTGATGAAGCATACAGAGGGGTAGATGAGAAGCAAGAATGTTCACCCTCTGCATTTATGAAAATAGTAGATGAAAAATCGAGTGGATTCTCAATGAAAGATTTGTCATCTTCGCTGTCAAATGGTGGAGTGACATCGGGTGTGTTCTGCGAATGATCGGAAGTAGATGCATCTGTGTGGCAGACTGATGATTCTGGTAGAGCCATCATCCTTTAGTTTGGATGATTATCTGTGCAGTTGTACATTTGATGTCTTTATTTTCCTGAATATATCGCAGCCCAGATGGATGAAACTAGATCCATCGACTTCAAAATTGTTTAATCTTCACCTGAAGTACAAGTCGATCCATGTGAAAAGATTTTCTGATGTCGAACATGGAAAGACATCGCCTGATTACCAGTCAATGATGTAAGTTGTTAACGGGGGCGAGAGGAATCACCGATAATGATGATGACCCTCAAGGTACTGCAGTACAATTCACGTGGTGTGAATACATGAGCTGATGTTGAAGACCACGTAAAATATTTCGGTCGAAGGCCATTGATGTAAACCTGTTGTCGGACGTGAGAAACTTGCCATTGAGGCATGCAAGCTTCAAAGTACTGAAAGGGTTGTCCCTAAGTCAAATTCTTGGATAATGAGCTGATGTCGACAAGAAGTGACACGTCGTAGGAGGGCCTTAATTAATCCCACATCTACGACACGGAACAGAGCAAATGATTTTGTGGAGATGAAAACGATCTAATGATACAAGGTTCAGGGTGGCGGTCATGATAAATGGAGAGTGAAGGTATTGCAACGGATGAGACGTTAGCTAGGTTGGTGAATTCTCTGAGCAACTTCTCTTGAACATACCGGTGACACTGAAATGGATTGGTAGCGTTAACCCCAGGGTGGATGGTACGGTGGACCAATGGTGATATGACCGGTGAACGGAATAACCCAACCCAACTCAATCATGGTGACAGAGTGAAAGTGTCATGTTCAAGAGCAACCTGCTACCAATGAAGCTATTCAAGTTTTCTTCCCTTTTTCCCTAGTCATTACTGACCAATGCCTCTTTATTTTTGTCAAGCTTGAGGAGGATAACATATGCTTGTTCTATAGTTTTCCCTTCAGGCAAACCTGTCGCTATGTTTTAATGAGCCTAGCGACAGTGAAACTCGCTCTTGTCTGCATGGACAAGTTTGTCGCTATAGTTTTAATGAGTTTAACGACAAAGATAACTTGGTCCTTTTCAATTTTAGAGAGTCTAAAAATGGACGGAAAGGAAACTCCAGTGGTCCTTTTTCGTAATGTAATCCCTTAAGTTTGAAAAAGTGTAAAATAGTACAAAAGGGATGACTTTTCAATAGTTTTAATGAGTCGAACAAGACAAGCACTCGATCTTTTTGTGTAATAATCCCTCAGGTCCAAAAAGATTAAAATCTAGAGGAGGGATGGCACTTCCAGTCGCTTTAACGAGCTGGAGAGGCCAATTTCTCGGCAATCTTTTCATATTTTACGAGTCAGATGAAAAGAGCTTAAAGGAGACTCATTTTTTTGAGGAACGAGTGATGTTTTTGGATAGCTGCTGGTTCCAGGTAAGGTTTGGAACTTTTTCAATCACAGTTGTGTAAAGAAGGTGGCTAATAGAATCACTCATTGTAGCTGTTCCTCAAAAGGGTAAACAATCAAATGGAGGCATATGATTGGCTAAAAAAGTGTGGAGGTGATGGTAAGCACACGACTAAGGTTCAAAAGTTGATAGTCATGCGGTCGAAATGGTTATTTACCAGAGGTGGGGTTCATTTTTTAATGAGCTTAAACTTTTATAGGAACATTTGCTCATTGCTAGGTTTATTTTTTAACGAGCTTGAACTTCGCGTAAAACTGCTCATGGCGAGGTTTATTTTTTAACGAGCTTGAACTTTGCGTAAAACTGCTCGTGGCGAGGTTTATTTTTTAACGAGCTTGAAATTTGCGTAAAACTGCTCATGCCGGTTGTATAATAAGGATGTCTCATCAGTAGGTTCATTTTTTAGGGAGCTTGCCCCATGCGCAACTTTGCTCCTGAGCCTTTTTGCATGCAAGCTAGGAATGACCAACTACTGTCCTAAGGGTTAAAGAACTACTAAGGTTAGGTAGGATAGTCTCTCGATGAGAAACAATCTCCTTTGCTTTGCCATTTCCGTTGGTCCTGACAAAGGTGAATGGTGGATCAGACCAACCACCTAACTTAAGCAGTTGAAGTTAGTAAAACTACAGGGTTAGAGTTACACTGGTCGCTTTTCACTTGCGTAAAAAAAGTTTTGCATGCCCCAGGTATAAAGTAGAGTTTCCAGGTCACCATATGGAAGTTCTTGCATTAGCAAGATTGTTCCACCTGCATCACAGACAAAACACTTCCTTGGCGATGTCCATCGAAATGGACAAAGGTTACTGTTGTCAGTCCTAATCACATAACCTTTGACGAGGGAATCTTTTTCCAGTCCAAATCCATTTTCCTAAATGGACAAGGGTATCAGACTAGTCATATTCCTACGCGGAAACCTACCTTATATCCAGGGCTTTTTTGCCGAAGCAAACTAGGGCGCATGCCTCCTGGGTTTTAGTCACAATCACCGAATCACTCGCGGACATCAAGTGGATGGACTGGAGATTGATTAGACATTCCTTGTGCAAAAAGACCAGTTAGGGATGGCATTTGACTAATAGTTGTGTTTGAACCAGGAAATGAAAGCTGGTCAATTAGGTGGACCACTCTGTCTTCATGTGGAAAACACATCACTCGAAAGACTGAGGAAACGATAGCTCCCATGCTATAAATGTAGTCACGTCCAAGGAGTAGATTGTAATCTAGAGGTCCTTGGACTACCATCACGTTTAGATGAACGGTTTTCCTTCTCAAAGTTATAGGCAAATTTGGAAGGATCCCTAACAGTCGACTGGTTCCTTTATTGAAGCCTATCAGATTTTGAATCTCAGGCAGAAGCGATGGCGAACCAAGCGCTTTCCAAGCAGTTGAGAAAAGGATACTCACAGAAGCCCCTTCATCTATAATAGTACCAACCATGATCATTCTGTAAGCTTGTACTATGATTTAGAAAGGTACATTAGATGGTAGGTCGGGTCTACCTAGCAGATTCCAATCGAAGGAAATGACAAGGTTGCTTGGAGGTGGGACCGACTAAACGACTGGGTACATCTCTGACGAACTTCCTTCTTGCAGTAAAGGAATGGGTAGATTTCCCCCATGTTCATCGGAGTCTGTGTTTACGAAGAGAATTTGAACGGTGTCGTTTTCATTCTCTTTGGTGACAGTATCATCTAAAGGTGGACCTTCTGAAGACAAGATTGGGTCGACTGCCGTTTCGACCTATTGACTTTGGTTCGGTGTGGAATCAGAGGGTTTGTCTTAAATGATAGGTGCTTCGACCAACAACAACGGTGTGTCAGAAGGATTTTTAACTAGCGATGGACTCGGCAAGAGTTTCTTGTATCCGGGAGGAAGTCGCTGCGGTGTAGCCGGATGGCTATCCAAGACTCTCTTAGCTTTGTCTAGGCAGGGACAATGGTGGAGGGCATGATCGCCTTCACACAGTCTACAAGGAAATTTGGATCTTCCTTTTTTCCCATTGACTTCGTTTTCACTAGTTAACGGTGTGCTCTCAACATGATTGTCAGCGGTTGAAGACACCGGATTGTGCAAGCGGGGAGACTAGTCCCTCAAGATCCGTGGGATGCAGGGACAATCTTGATAATAGTGGTCTCGCTTGCAAATGACACATGGAGATTTAGGTTTGGAAGGTGCAGCGTGTGGATTTTCACCAGATTGATGCATGGTTGCCCCCTTTTGCCGTTGGATTCTTCTTCTTCTTCTCCTTCCCCTTCTTCTTCTTCTCAATTACTTGGTTTTTAGTGTGACTTGCCTCACCAAGCGAAGAGGAAGAAGGAGAGGGAGAAACAAATGAAGTAGAAGTTTGGGGAGTAACTTCATCTGATTGCTGATTGGATTGCTGAGGAATTGTGGTGTTTTAAACGACAGAGGTCGAGAAAAGCCATATTGGAAGGCCAATTGTGAGTCCTGGAAGGGACAATGTGGCCATGTGTGGAGCACCAACATCCCCCCAAGAGGAGAAGGGACTAGGATTTCCCCCAAGGGAAAATCCTTGATTGGTAGACTCCATTTCTCAACCTAAAGACCAATGAGAGAACAGTGATGTTATTCCGATTAAAATAAAATTTATGACGCTTTGACACAACATGCTTTTTCAATTTTTAAGAGTCGAGAGAAAGCTAAAGATGACTCTAGTCGCCTTCGATTTTTAATGAGCCTGAAGTGACAAGTGCTCAGATGGACCTTTTCTTTTAAGGAGTCTTAAAAGGAACGAAAGTGACTACTCTAGAAATCTAGATGGAGGGGATTACCAAATCAATCGCAAAACTGCAGAATACTTTTTACGGTACGGTAGTCAATCTTCATGAATGCTGTGTTTAGTGCATTGCGATCGATAGGGCAGCAGACACAACTTCCTAAGGATAAAGGATGTAGCCTATTATGGTCTCCCAATATATACTCGATGGTACGTGGGAGCACAAGTCCGTACTGGTACTTGTCATCTCAAAGAGGAGGAATCACCCAACTTACGATGAAAGTGATAGTTACCAGGCTTTACGACGCCAGAATACATCTCTAGCCTAGACTTCTAAATGTTGTGCGTTAGGTTCCAAAGAGTTTTTATGTTCATTGAAGTTTATTTTACAGTTGATCTTTCTTAAGAAGTTCACCACACGATGTAGATATACAATTCCTAAATATGCAATCTAAGATGATAAATAGTCGTTTACTTTCTTTTTGCAATGAAAATCCTAGCTACTAAGGAAAGAGAAATGAAATTCTTTCAACATAGAGTAGAGAGCACACACTAAATGCACTTTTCCTAAATCAACTTCAGCATGCAGTCTTAATGCAAATGCACATGCATGTATTGTTTTTTAGTTTCCTTAATGTGAGAATGACAAAAAGAAAACAAAGTATAGATCTGAACTATCTTTTTTCAAAGCGACAGTACTAATAATTTTATTTTCAAAAAACGAAAGTAAGGTCAAGACGACACTTTGCGATTTTGAATTTTAAACTATTTTCGACACTTGAAATACTAATGATTCAAATAAAATACAATGGAAAAAGTGTAATCGACTATCTAAAAGAGGAATGCTTTGTGACACCCTTTTTCTTGATTGAAAACGACACTTGCAACACTTTCAAATCAAAAGACGATAGTTTGATTAAGCTCCTATTTGCAAAGGAGAACTGTAAATGATGAAAAATACATAAAAAAAATTCACAATTCCTTCTGATGGAGGCTGAATAATGCAAAGGAATATGGTTTCAACAGAGATATACTGATCATAGACAACAAAACTACTGAATAAAGTTGAAGACAATCAAGAAAAAAAACTAAAATCTGGAGGCAGAAACAGTCTCATTCAATCATTGCACCTGTAACACAGGGAAACAGGGATGCATCTCACCAGCAAGACGCGAGAGGTGCGATGCATCCAGATTTCCTAGAAGAGACAGTGCGATGGTCCAGGGATGAGACTGTGCTTGGTTTTGACTCACAGTTTGCAGCTAAGTTCAAGGATTTAGGCTGAGCTAATGATTGTCAGTAAACACAAAGTATAGGGGCTGATCTAATGAGGTTATTTGAGCTACCACCAATGCACTTAGGATGTTTGCAAGCTAGATGTTCAGTTCATAAACCAACTTGGATATTGACTGAAGCAGCGTTGATCTACTTTGTAGTTGCATAGTAAAAGCAGTTCGAAGGCTAGATGGCTTGACTTCAGGCTCCATTTGTGGTTTATAAAGCAAACAATAGTAACAAAACAAACAAACTATTCGCTCCCCAGTGGAGTCGCCATTTTGTTATTGGGAAAACTAGTTTCCATTCAGAGCTGCTAGTCCCACTAAGACGGGTAGCTATCTTAGAAACAAACAAAATAAAGTCACTTGTCTTTTCCTTTATGAGAGATAGATGAGAGAGAAGCAGAGAGTACTAACCTCAGTCTTTCGCTAGTCTCCTTGGTCGTTTCCTCTCTCCCTTGATAGAGATTTCGCCACTCCTTCCTCACTTGTCCCGCTTCAAAGAACACCTGTAGAGTCAATGCAGCAAAATACCATCAAAGCATAGAGATCTATAACCATAAATAATGTAGGAACAAATGTACATTAACCATATAAATGCATATACAAATACAAGATTCAGGGATATACAAGCATATGGAGGAAAACTCAAATAGCTTTATTGATAGAAGTAGTAGAAGAGAGGATTACAACCAAGCTATCTGATCTAGCATCATCCTCCCAGCATGAAAGCCCTCTTCACCTCACACAAAGAAAGATCACCCAAAAATGTCTTCAAAGAGAAGCCAACAACACTTCCTTGCAAATTACAAAATTCCAGCCCATTTGATCTCTTCGATGAGGGATCCATATATAGATGTTTATAGGGGAGTGAGTCAGCTTCTGGGATTTTGATTAGTGTCATTCACTGATAGTTCCTGGTTCCACTTGGAGATTTCAGATCCCTTACTCATCCCTGGGCGAATTCAGAGAGGCAAGTGTCATATGAGTAGTTTCTAGAAGATTCTATGGGTTTCCACCTAGCACACTGCTTCTACCATTTGTTTGCTCTCGCTCATTACACCCTATAGAAGGGATTTCTAGTATGCATCGCACCCCCCGTGTGTAATAGGTGAGATGCATCGCACCCTATGCATGGAGCAGTCTGTATGGTCCAGTTTTGACTAGTTTTGAGTAGTTTTTCATGGAGAACTTCTGGGAGATGATGTAATCAGCTGACCTTGTTCCTTTAGGGTATGAAACAACACTTTTAGGGGTTTAGAAGCCCTTGGTTTATGGACATATGTGATTGGGGTTTTAGTGGCCAAATATATCTATAACAGCGAGGCCTTGCATTGTTGTAACATTTTGTTATCAAAGGCTTCAGGATCAAAATGGTGAAAAAAAATTCTACTTGATCACTGAACTATTTGAATTACTACATAGAGTTATGAGGTAGCATGGCACACCATAGCAACTGGTAGTCGTGAAGTGTGTTTGCAAGCAGTATACATGCCTGAGTTTTAGTGGGACCTTCCAAGCTCTCCATGAGTGCATGGAAGTCATCTAAGTGTTTAGGCCAGGCTACTTCGCCTTCACCATCATATGTGATTTCTAACAAGTTATCCCAAAACTCCCCCTCAACTTCAAAGATACATCTGTTGGATAGATATTTCATAGGGTGAACTATAACAAACTCCATGATAGATGTACGGAGATCCAAAATAGATTGTGAGGGCTCAGGTCGTCATCTGGCCCTCCTTCTAGCACAAGAGATGTTGATGGTGCTGGACACGCCAACATGTCAGGGGATCTCCCCACTAAGAAGTCCCAATTATACCTCAGACCATCTAGAGTAGGAGTCCTAGCAGTTGGTAGTACAGTATCTCCATGACTGCGGTTTCACACAGGGGTAAGTAATATTTCCTTGTTGGAAGCAAGGGTGTGACCTTGCAGTAAGTCAGGGAAGATGCATGGAAAGGCTCTAACACACGGAAGGGGAGAGGAGTATGTCCCCTAGAAGCCTATAATAGTATGTATCTTGAAAGGGAACACATGAGCTAAAAGACATCACAAGATGGAAAGAAGAAATGAGTTAAGCAAACAACACGCTTCGATAAGATCCATACAAACATATACAGAATAGTCCATACATAAATGCGTAAGTTACAACTACATAAATTGTTAGAGTAACCAAAATAGTCAAACTACAATAACAATACATGCATGAAACGTGTCGGCTTTGTTATATTAAAAGAGTGAAAGATCCAATCATACATACAACCATGATAGACACTAGCCCCAATAGTGGAACATTATAGTCACTGTCGCTTGCTCCTCCAAAGAGATGTACTCACTCTACACTCTAGAGAAGCCAAGGCTTGTTACAATACACTCCAAGCTTTCTCTAAGTTATACTTATCAGAAGCTTGGTTCCCAAAAGCCCTTACAATGAGTTATGAGGTTCTATATATAGCAAAGGGTGGGGCGACCCTTGACATTCCCCTTTGTGACTCTTCAACTACCCTCATGACTCTTCAACTTACATATGACTATTTACATTCTACTATTGACAATTGGTCTTTCACTTTACAACATGTTTATAATACAATTTGCACATGTACCCATGCGAGACAAAAATGGGTTTGAGTAAGCTATACAAGACATCAATAAGACTCAGACAACAATGGGAAGACTAACTCATCGACATCCTCTTGGTGATCGTTGGTGGCGAACTAATGCCAAGCTTGTTAGTTTGTTGAGGTGCCTACGTACTCCATGGTGACATCCTTTTGAAAGTGAACTCTTGCTTCCGCAGCATCCGGGTACACTAATTTGAAACCTCTATCCAACTCGTCATATAGCATGTGCAGCATCGTCTTGAGGGCAGTTGGACCAGCGACATATTGGTGCATAGTGTCTGTGTTCATCTGCAAATATGTGTTGGTGGCTATGTGCATCAACTGCTCGAAGTACATGTCTAGCTCCAGTTAGACTTCGTTCTTTGCTTTCGCCTCGGTGAGTGTGCCAATGGATGGAATTGCATGCATGCACACAATGACATCCATGCTCCTAAACACTCATGCATGTGAAGCTTGTAAGTTGGGAGTTCCTCATAGTTTTGGATCTGACTCCAGATGTGTGCCTTCAATTCCACTGCCTTTGGCTTCATCATCTTTGGAAAGTACAACAGGGATCCCTTGTATCTAATTGTCCATATATGTATGTGATTGACAACAATGTGTATGTCTGTCAAGATGCGTTCTCTCCTAGCACGACATTGTTGTCAACCATTAAGATGGACAACTGAATCATGCACGGTGATGAACCTGAAGTACAAATTCTCTATGATTGTCTAGAGAGATGATAACTAATCAAGTATCACTTTCCTCCAATCTACTCTGGCGAATGTTGTATCTTTCTCTTCTCTCTTCTTAGCCGCTTGCAATTCCTTAGCCATGTGCTCATCCTCATCTATCAAGAATCTCACACTTTAGTTGGTGGCTTCGGCATATGCCTTTGCAGCATCAGCCAATGTAGCTAGATGTTTTCCGACATCGGACATGATCACTCGTTCTTGAAAATGTGTAGGAGATGCATGGACATCTGGAGTGGGCACTCTGCATGAATGCATGACACTATGTTGTGACTGGTGAAAGGATATGTTGTGCACATTTGCTTCCGAATTGTCCTGAAGGATTTCATTGTCTCCTTGATCACTTGAGATTTTCTCTGCTCCTGGATCTGGGGAAGCCTATGGAGTGACCTTTGGGTCCTTGGTCATGAGATATGTATCCTTATCCTTCTTCGCCTGAAACACATCCATGTCCATCTGATCCAACATCTGTTAAATCTCTTGAGCAAAGTCCTGCTCCTGCAACTGCTCACCCTGTTTTCTATCTCTCAACTGTGATGATTCAAAAACTTATATTTGCGCAGTTTTATCAATATGTGCACATTGTGCTTCCTGTTGTTCCTGTTCCTACTACACTTCCTTCTCCCTGAATCTGTGCAACTCTTGTTCTTCCCTTAGTAGTTGCTTCACCTCTTGCAACTTCTTCTTCGCCTCCTCTAGTTTCTACTTCTCCCTTTGTCTTTACGCAATCCTTCTATTGTGATTTCGTGTCTTTGTCTCAATCTCCAAAGATTCTCTTACTGCAAGTGGTTCTTCGTTGAACTTGTAACTTTGCTCCACCTCTGTGCTATCATCAATCTTCCTCTTTCCTTTTTCATGCGTAGGTCTACTGCCCTCTACTGCTGTTGATGTTGCTTCTCTCTGAGATGCTACTGCCTTGTGCACTGCTAAGTACTCTACAACCACTCTGACTGGTTCATTGAGCCTTGAGGAGTTATAGCAGTATCTCCATGGGTCTTCCTTAGGCCAATGACATGCCCCATGGATGCAAGGATGATACACTCTCACACAGTGGTCCTTCACTAAGAAATGCAAGTCATATGGATTGAAACTTCTAGTGCCAAAGTTGAACCTCTTGAATTCCTCCATATCGACCTCAGCGTGCTTCAGAATCTGGATATCATACAACCGGATCCACAAAGGAAGAGTGGGCCTTCTTCTTCCTGTGCAGTCTCACTGACAACCTTGTTGAGATCTGGTATGCAACCTATTGCATGACCAACTTGTCCATGGAAAACTTCAGTAACACATGCAGAGCCTTCTCCAAGTTGTACATCCGGATGAAGGTGCCAAGGGGTGAGGCATACCAATCTACTATGTTAACCAATGCCTCCATCATTGCTTGTGACATGTAAGGAAGATCCTGCTCAAAGATCATCATGTACAACGGGGTGACAAAGTGGTCTGAGAGTTGTAGTATAACTCCTCGGAAGTTGCACTCGGAGAACAACCAACAATAGATATGCACATAGTTTTCTGAAGGTGTCCATGCCCAACCCAAGCCAGGGAACTATTGACAAGCACAGATTGCATCAAGAATGTAGGTGGACATGAAAAGATTTTCTTGTTGACCCATGGGTGATTTCTGGGCATTTGTTACTTGCCCCTTCAGGTGGAGAGCCAACATGTTGGACTAACTGAAAGGTCTTCCTTTGATCACTAGCCGATCCAACACGATCACCCAACTCTGTGAGAAGGTTTCTGTACTCTCTTGGCCATATAAGTGGCATGAAAATATCACCAAGAAATGATAAGACTTTTGAAATGTCTTTGTCTTATATACATGGTTGGGTGTCATCTTGAACTTAGAAGACTCTCTCACCCAAATCTTCAAGATGTATCTTGAGTTTGTTTTGTTGCTAGCATTGGTGAAGAGTGAATCCATTTTGTTCACCGGTTGTGGCAAGTGATACATCTCCTGAAATTTCTCTACCCTGAAGGTAGAAAGTTCTGTTTCACTGACACTTCTAAGTACCTTTGTCTCTGGATCAGTATGAGAGACAATCTAGTGGATCATGTTCACGCATGAAAATGCGGGATACCTGCATGTAACTCAGTACAAGCCAGACTTGTGTATGTTGACATAGACTTTGTGGTCCTCCAGATTCTCCTCAAAGGTGCCTGGAAAGTTTTCATTGATGTCTTGCCATTTGATCTTGACCTCCTTGTCAATGAACAACTTAGTATCTTCATAGATGGGCAAGCTCATAGACACTTGCTCGACCTCTAGTTGTACTCTCAATGCCGTCCTTTGACCCTACTCTCTTGGAAACCATTGTACCTATACAATTGAGAGACTGATGAACACCTGTGATGCCTAGAGATAGAGAAACACTCATGGCAAGAAAACTTTTAGTTGAAAACCAAAAGCAACTTGAGGACTGACATTTAACACACCTGATTGACTGACTAGGAAAATTGCATAGTTTTCTCTGGGAGACTGGCTGCTAGAAATATGTAGAGGATAATCCAGGCTACCAGTGAGCTGACTGAGCACTAAAACTACACAGATCACAGTCTAACTTGGCATGGTGAGGACTGGAACTACACAATGTGGAGTTTCAGTTAGCATGATTGCTACCTAGGAAATGCACTGCGCAATCTTGAGGGAAAACTCAGAAACTGTCTCTCAGAATTGCGCAGAGAACATCTTGGGAGGCCAGTGTGAGGTAGGCTCTGCGCAATTCCTGGGAGAAAGGAAAGGCCTTCCATCCCATAAATGCATAGTGCAAGCCAGGCAAGGCAATGTCCGGGCCAAGGTAGCTCAGACCTGCTGACGGGCGACTGAAAACCAATAAGGACTAAAAGCATGTGCAGAGCTGGTGCAAACATGAGCGAATGAACTTGTATGCAATCAGTAAGTGCAGGATTAATTAAGTACAATCAGTAATGATGATTGTTAGTGTAGAAACAATGTCATGCATACGATGGTAAGGAAATGCAATGCAAAACTTGGAACAACACTTATAAAAGCTAACATACATTGAAACGACAAAAAATGTTCAACAAAACAAAACAAACATTATTCAGACAAATTGAAATACAAAAAGAAATAGAAAAACAACAAAAGACATGAAATGCAGACTTACCCATAAAAAGATGTGATGAGTGTACCGAAGGTTGCTAGATGCATTGGGAATGTGAGAGATCCAAGATCGAAGTGAAGAATGAGCTCTAGAGTGTTGAATAAATAGTTTTGACAAGATCGAGGTTTATGACGTGCATGCCCAATCTAGGAAAAATCCAAACTTGGTGGGAGGTTCCTAAAACGTCTTTTGCATATAACCTCCAGCTGCTAAAAATGGATCCCTAAAATCTAGGGATGATTTTTTATTTTTTATTTTTGCTTGTATAGGAAAAAGATGCTCATGCATGCAAGGCAAGGTTGCGTAATCCTGGAGGGAACCAGTCAACTTGTTAGCATATGCAATGGTCAACAAGCCTTGGGATGACTTCTGTGCAATTTCTCGGCTGAGTACCTCTCGCTTCCCCTCAAGATTTGCACAATTTCTGGACTAAAGCCGAGGCTGGCAGTCATAATTGCGCAAATTCTAAGAGCAATCTTGGTGATGGGATGCTCTACACAATTTTCTTGGGGAAGGCAGCCTGCCTGCTCTACGTAATTCTGGAAAGCAGTGCTTGCAGCCAAGATACACTGCACAATTCTAGAGAGCAAGGTTGGTTTCCCTCCCATGCTGCGCAGTTTTCTAAGTCAGCACAAGAGTAATTTTGAGACCAAGTCATGGGAGGTCAGCTTGCGGGTGAAAAACAAACAAGTTAGCAAACACAAGTTTTTAAGCCAAAAAAACTCAACTGAAAGCATAATTACCTGGGTAGTGCAAAACATGTTGCTAAGGATGTTTGGTAGGGAGGCTCCAAAATGAAGCTAAGGGAAAATTTTGGAGGATGGTTGTAGCCGCTACAACATGCTAATGGCATCAACCTCTCCCAAGGTTGGAATGTTTGGTTTAATGTGGGGGGGAGGGTGATATCTAACTACATTTGGTTCTTGTACTTGGTATTTCCTATCATTTGCAATTTCATTATGCTAACTAATCATTATCTAAAGCAGCTTTCGTTAAGGTTGTCCTGTGATGGCATCATGGTTGCCTTAATCTATTGTTTAAGGCCACCTCCAGACAATATGCCTTGCAAGCAGAATTTGTTATCTCTATTAATTATGCACAATGTCTCTGGGTATTTGATTCATAGCTACCATGCCTATGATATTTGTCATAGCCTCACTTCCAATGATTAGCCATACTTTGGTTTTTATTGATACACACAAAATTGGATAGTTTTCATTATCTTCTTCCTCTGAGCTTATGTCGATTGATGATTCTATGAATATTTAGTAATCAGACAGGCATAGGCAAGGTCAAATAATTTATAGAGCCCATGTTTGTATGATTTTCAAATATTCATGGAATCAACAATCGTCATAAAGATGCCCGTCATCTTCCCATGGCTTAGCAATCTTCATCCACTCAGGCTTGCATGGTGGAGCTTTAGTTGGCCACCGATTCTCACAATGAGAATTTGACTCTCTAGGACATAATTGTACCTCCTTTCAATTAGCCAAAGATGGTAATTTCCTCATGATATTTTGGTCTCTTATATTCAAGGATCCCATGGTCTCTAGTTGGAAATAGGGGTAATCATTTTTCTTGGTTGGTCATGGGTAGCACAATGGTGGTTCGCCTCTCAAAGTGACCTTTTTCTCTATTCCTATGGACACTATTTGTAGCTAGATTTGTTGAATAAGTTTCTTCACAGTTTGATGCTCTTACTTTTCCATGGTGAACTCTTCACTATGCTGGTTGGACTAGCTTCTCAGTGCATTTCCCTTATTTCTCTCCTTCAGCTTGTTTAGCACCTCAAAATCATGGTCCATAGTTGGTTCTTAGTTTTTGTGGTCTGGTCAGGGAAGTGTTGGTTCTCAGTGGTTGCAGTAGGAATGTGGTTACGATGGCTTTTAATGGTCGCAATACTGGACACCTATGGCTGGTTCCAAAGTTTTTCCAATTCTTTGGGTTTCCCAATTCTATGCTCTAGTAGTAATGTTCAGTGCCATTTTGCTCTACTTAAGTTGTAATAGCTCTAGAAAACATAGTTCTCATATTTTTTCATGCTCTTTTGAGCAATTTTTGGTTTCCCTTTTTCAATTTGTTGAAACACAATACTTTTAATCAAAATATTCAATTTGTGTTACTAGTCTAGTTTTTGGCAAGCAAACAGTAGCAGAGAAAGCCATAACTTGTAAAACTCTTCTTCATTAATATAAAGTAGTACTTCAACTAAAATAAATCTATTAAATAAAATAAAATAATATAATATATCAAATTTAATATTTTTAAGCTATCAAATATAATACACTATTTTTGTCATTTAATCACGATACATTTCTAGATATATATAACATGTTTTTGTCTATGTATTGAGTGAAAGAACTGTCACATACCTATCTTATTTCTACACTTTAATATGTGGAACATTATAATATGAATTTGACATTGTATCATTTGTTGTTTTAATATAATATTAGTTTAACACACTATGATTTCCTATGTCAAAATATGAGAAAAAAAGACACGGTATCATTGAATCTTTAAACATCCTCTGTAACAGTATAAAATTAATCATTGTTGGTTTTATAACCGAAAGCGTTCAACACATAACTTAGAACAACGATGCTTGGTCATAAAATTTAGTGAAGTCATGCATGGGTATTCAAAGGGGTGAAACATTGTTCAAATACCTTGAAGCAAGTGGTCTTACTCTACTCCGTTTCTAATAGAACAAAATAGTTTGGCTGAGCAACAAGTTTATTAGTGTTGTTTGTTGTGAGGGTGTAATAATAATAATAATAATATATTATTTCAAACATGAATGAGTGTTTTCAAACATGAATTATTGGAACAAGAACGTGGTAATTAGAGGGGAATGAAAAGGTTTGAAGGACAAATTAGAATTGTGCGATGTTGATGGAGAAACAAGGAGAAGCACGGTTGATCTATCATTGTTTTCCTGCGATGATGTTGCGTACAAAGATGTTGTATTTGTCTTACTCAAACATTCTGGTGGCTGTAGAACACCAACCGTGGGCGGCAGGCTTGGAATTTGACGTTTCACAGGACATTTGTTGTTTTAAAATTTTAAAATGTTCACACAAGCAAGTAAAAGAAAAAAGATAATTGAAACTTGATCATATTTATGTGATAATTAGTAGAGATATGTTAATTGGGGATTTCATATATATATAATTAGGTCAATTTCATATTTTTGTGATAATTAGTAGAGATAGAATTTAGATGAATTGGATGTTCTATATTTCTGTGATCATTAGTAAGTACAGATTAATTGGGGGATGAATTTTGAACCTCATAATTTAAGTTGTATAGTAATAGTAATATTGACGTATGTGGTTAAGGTATTTTTTTTACAAAAATGAGAATTTTGTATTTATAATCAAAGTCTACAGTTGGGCAGAGCAGGTACCTCAATAAGCACATATTAGTATTATCATATTCCAACATATAAATATTATAAAATATTTCAATTGTTCTCTCCTATCTATGAACAACTTTTTTGAAGGGGTATCAAATTGAACTACAAAAGGGGACTTGGATCTAGTTCATTACTAAGGATGCTTCTACATACTACAATTTGAGGGATATTGCTACTCGTTTTTCATGAAAAGATCTTCTCAATGTGCTAATTATTATTAGGCATTCATCCTTATAAGTTATTTTTCCTTTGCCTTAGTATATGTCTAAACTCAATTAACATTTTTCCCTAGGATGAGATCACAAAAGGGAGTTAGAACTCTCCACTAAGGTAGAAAGATAATGGGAAACAAATGCCTTAGTGACCTAACATTGACAAATGTTGACTCGCCAAATCAAAAGGACATGATCATGTGTTGTTTTAATTCAAGGTAGAGAACATGGCATGTATTCTATCCAATTGCACCATGTTACCCACACAATCGACCATCTTTGCCCCCCCCCATTGCCTTATAAGGAGCACATATATTTGATGTCATTCCTAGATAAATGTGCTCTTAATTAAAGGCTTCGACACGCATTGCAATAAAAAAATCAATAATTCACAGGGTTGTATGCTTTACACTAGGTATTGCATTTTGTTGCATTCTTCATCATAATTAACACCAAGATATACACTATCAAAAATCAATTTCTTCATACACAAATGACCATCCTCTCTCTTTCCCACTACCTTACAAGGAACATGTATATTCAATATGATTCCTAAATAAATATTCTCTCAATCCACACATATACAATTCATATTTAAAAAATTAATAATCATAAAATTATGTAATTCATACTCAATTTCACAGTTTACATTTTCTTATATTCTTTATTATAACAAGTGTCAAAATGTTTAGTATTAGATAATAGAAATAATTTCCTTATACTATCATTATATTTTGTGAGAGAAAATGATTGCACTGAGAGTTACTCTCCAACCCAATATGAAAGATATGTTCTAATGTCCTCTCATGTTCTGCTAAACATTTTGACTCAGTAAAATTACATAAATATAAAAATAAAATAAAATATGAAATTAACAATTAAAATGATATTGAGGTAAATTAATCAATTATTGGTTTGAAATTTTTTGGATACAAGTTTTGACACCCCGTGTTTTTTCTCATGGTATTCTTAACCCATGGTTTTTCTCATGGTATTTTTCTCTAATGTAGCCTATTTAAAGGCATAAAATTCCATCATATTTACAACAACCATCGTGTCATGTCATGTAAACATTAGCGATTTATTAAATTTACTTTGATATAATTTAACTTTATCTGACTAAGGTGAAGCATGAACTTTACTTCATTGTGTTCATTGATATGTCTAGTATGGTATCTGATGATTATATTTTTGAAAATTAGTTATTTTTAGAGTTTAATTTTGCATATAATGTATATATCATGCACAATAAAATTCTAAAAAGATAAAAATAGTTTGTTTTTTTGTCTTGAAATATCAAAGTCACATAATTGAGAAAGTCCATTACAACATGTCTATCGTAACATCCCCCAGTAACCTCACATGAAAACTCATGGAGTTATATTTTTTTTTACACAATTTACCCACGAGTAACTATCGAAGTTACTACTCCAGTTTCCTCATTAACCATTAGATATAATATTTATCATTACATGGAGTAACTTTAGTAAGGAATAGTGAGTTACATAACCATGAACAACCACTGTTGTAGCATATTAACATAAACATTCTAACATACTCTTGCATCATTTTCATGATTCTTTTAACTAGATTAGTTAATCACATACATGATATTGTAAACATCATATCATGCAAAGAATCATCATCATCAAACTGACACAATAAGTAATCACATCATTAAACACTGATATACCATGGAATCCATGAAGGGTGAAAACCAATAAATGTTTGATTTTATTATTAACCGTTCATGAGGGTGTTCACCCCTCACTATATGGATTATAAGTGAGTCCATCCCTTAACCATTGTCATAAAATCTTATAAAGAAATATAATTTAAATACAATATCTAGCTAAAAGACATTACAATCATCATGATATAATTTACCCACAAACCTTCAATTTTTGTATCTTTGTGACTTGGTTGTTCCATCATTGGACCATCCTGCAACTCACACTCATCTGCATGGACCATTAATTCTTTACCTGCTACCATGTTAAATATAATCTATCATTTGCACAAGTCACCATCATTTCCTGTCATTGTTGTTGTCAAAATAAGTTGATATCATGATTATATAAAGTATTAATCAACCAATAATCAATCTTTAATAGTGATTCTTCAACATCTACTCATGTGCATACATGAAATGTAAATATAATATCACAACATGCTTCTTCTAACAACACTGTTCATTCATTAGTTATAAGAAAAAACATATCAAAATAAATACCACATTACTATGATCCTTCCCGCACAAATACATGTTCATTTCCAAAGGAAAACTACTGTAACCATCCATTTTCATTTAAAGGATATTAGCAACTTAACTTTGTTTTGTATGCATGTGGTTAGATAAAAACCATTTTCATTTAAAGGATACTAGCAACTTAACTTTGTTTTCCATGCATGTAGTTAGATAAAAACTTATTCAAATAAAGATAGCCCCTCGACTTCTTCTTTGTGCATGTAACTAAGTAATCTTTCCAATACAATAGATATTATTATTATTACTATTATGCATGCAAATGCATGTCTCCTTTTAATGGAAAGCTAACACTATAGATACTACTATCATGCATGCAAATGCAAGTCTCTTTTCAAAAACTATCTTTCTCAAAATAGGGTTATTTACAAAGTCTATAGTACACACAAATACATGCTTTTTTCTAAAAGAAAACTAATGTGTTAGTTATCATTTCTTGCATGCAGATATATTTATTTTTCCAAAGCAAAGTTAATGCATTTATTGCATGTGATTACTTGTTTCTCTTCCAATGTCTAACATAATGATTATTCCGTTCTGCATGCAAATTTTTGTTTCTCTTCAAAAGGCCTTACACAATAATTATATCATTTCCATGCATAATTCTTTTCAAAGGATCAAGCATCATAGGCATACTTTTCATGGATGCAAATATCCTATCTATATCGTGCCTGTGGATAACTTATTTCCTCTCAAGAAATATCAAACATAGTAGTTTTATTTTGTGGACACAAATAACTTATTTTCTCTCAAGAAATATCTAGCACAATAGTTCTATTTTGGTGTATGCAAGGAATTTATTTCCTCTCAAGAAACATTAAACCAACTAGTTTAATTTTAGTGCATGCAAATACAAGTCCATGTTCTGAAAAGGGGAGTTTAAACATAATAGTCATTAAACACGTGTTCTATTTTCAAGAATTCTAACACAGAATTAATGTTTCTTGCATGTAAATATACATTTTTATAACACATTGGTTGTTCTTTATTCATGCACTATTTTTTTTTTTTCCAAAAGTATGCATACCCACACCTTTTTCTTTTCCAAGAATTTAATACAATAATGCATGCAAAATATTTTCTCTTTTCCAAGAATATAATATATGCAAGAACATTTCGCTTTGATATCTAATACAGTGATACATGCAATTAATATTTCCTTTTTAAGAATTAGCATAAAAATTTATTTCAAGAATTCCAATTAATGGATATGACTATTGTTCACATGTTCCTATTAAGAGTCTATAGGAATTGTGTTAATATTTCCAAAGAAATTAAATCTAATTTTCTCTCATAATTTACTGGCAATTTTTTTAAATGAAACAACTTGTTTTCTTTTTTTCTTTTTTTATCAAAAAAGTTTAAGAACATTCTTTTCATGAAAAATATCATATGTGTTTTCTTTCCAAAAAACTACATCCCTAACTTAATATATTTTACAATGCAATTTTTTTAATAAAATAATGTAATTTCTTTATAGTATTGAGTATTTATGAAATAGTAACTTGCACGCCAACATGTTAAAGGTTGAACGGCTTCAATGAAATGCAGTCACTATAGCATTTATGAAATAGTGACTTGCAGGCCAACATGTTAAAGGTTGATTGTGGAACTTTCTCAAACCAAGAAATGGATATCTTTAGACAATCAACTGTGCCAATCGTAATCTATTATATTGGAACTCATGAACCATATTTGGTTTCAAATGTCATGCCAAACTAGTAGTTCTATTAGAGTCTAGATTTTTGCAAGCTTAGGAAAAAGACAACGGTTCATAGTGTTGCAGAGATTATTTCCAATCTAATTGTTGTTGGACAAGAGGCAATTATAGGGTGTATTTCTCATATACAATTGATTAAGAAAATAATCAAATAGTAAGGCAATTCCATGGTGGTTTGTAATTATTTGGAGACCTTAAATAAACTAATAATAATTTTATTTTGTTTTGTAGTTGTTATGAGTTTTATAGTTTGAAAAGGCATTGTTTAGTGATTATATTTTTGAAAAACAAAAAAATTGAAAATTAATTATTTTTAGAGTTTAATTTGGCATATAAAGTATATATCATGTAAAATAAAATTTTAAAAATATAAAAATAGTTTGTTAATCAAATTCATTACAAAGTGTCCATAAAAACTTTGAAATAACATTATACACTAAAAAGAGATGATAAATCAAATTTAAAATAATGACTTATGTTTATTCCAAAATCCATCAAAACTTTGGAAATAATATTATATATTGAAAAGAGATGATAAATAAAAATTAGAATAATGGCTCACGTCTATTTCATAATTATTTCAAGAAACATTTTCATTTTATTATTTTTTCCATTGTTTAAATTTATTTGTAATATGAAATTTAGTTACAATCAATTTTTCATTTCAAATTTAAATTTTATACAATTTTGAAATTTAAATCTCAATGGAAGAATTTTTTTTTTCAAGTTAATGTTTATTTAAATTTATAAATATATTTTATTTTAAAATACTTGATTAAAATTAATAAAATAACAAATATATTTACATAATACAATTACAAATAAAAAAATTAAATGTATAATCCAAAATCATCTTCAACCACATTTTTCTTTTTTGGACTAAAATTATTTTCTATAACTTTTTACTTTATTTAAATTTATTTATAATATAGAATTTAGTTTCAATCAAATTTGAATTTGAATTTGAAATTTAAATTTAAATTTTATAAAATTCTAAAATTTATTTTGTATAAAATTAAAATTGCAATAGGTAAATTAAAATATTTTGTTTGTATATATTCTTTCAAATTAATTTTGATTTGAATTTATAGATATATTTTAATTCAAAACCAAGACTTACCAAGCCACCAAGAGGGATTAAGTCTTTTTTCACTCTAAAAGAGATTTGCATCTCAAGAGATTTAATCCCTCTCGATGCTTAGTATATTTTGAGAGTTAAAATGGATCTAAACTGGTATAATAATAATTATCGTAAATAAAACAAATAAAACAAGAAAAACAATTAATTTCTATTTAATTTTGTCCTAAAACTGTGTTTGCTTTGGTTAAGCACCCTTCTATTAATGTAGGGAAACATGTTAACAATGCAAAACCCAAAGACACTCGTCTTCTTTTAATGTAAGGAAATTTGTTAACAATGCAAGACAAAAAAGCATTTGGTAAGAGTGAAAGTCTACTAGTTACAAATAGCCAAAAAATAATTCCAAGTGGAATAATTTTCCTTAAATAAAAATGATAAATCAACATGCATTAACATATAGCAACTAGTAATAACTCAATTCACTACTAAATTAATAATTAAATTATAGTAAAATTTTCAACTTAAAAATAAAAATAAAAAATTCTACCAAATAAAAGCATATAAATATAATGCTAAAAGCACATAATGGTCGCTCTCAAAATAACATCCTCAATTCCTAAACCAGTGGTATATTCTACCACTTGCTGTATTAACGACAAAGCTATAGAAAGGAAAGTAGTGACTCCGTGGTCGGTGCTTCTCGAAGGTGTACGATCAGCTTGAAAAAAGGTCTGAGGTGTCTGACTGCGATGTTGAAAAGAAGTGGAAAATAACAAATTTTGCCGTTTGAATTTCAATTCATAAAACACTGATTATGGTATTGTAGACTTGACTTTCAACTTGTGTTCACATGGTATATTTTTTTAAGCGGCAAGCAATGGTGATGGGCGGTTTGTTTAAGAAAGGACCCACCAACCAATCTCTCCCATTTGACGCGTTATTTTCAAAACATTGAATGAATGCAAGACATGTTAGAATTTATTTTAAAAGACAATCTTGTTAATTGAAATTGGTTTTTTTTTACATTTATTTTACAAGATAATAGATAATTATATATAATAATGAATTTAGCCTTTTGTTTTGTGGAGGCGGTGGAAGAAGAAAGAAAGAGTGAGTTTGAAATGGGAAGAAGAGTGTATCAAATGGATAGAATTAAAGAGTTTGTCAAGAGAATATCCATCAATTATTTTGTGGGTAAAAGTGGATAGAATTAAAGAGTTTGTAAAGAGAATATCTATCCATTATTTTGTGGGTAAAAGTTTTTTATAAAAGTGGATTTAAGTTGTGTAGAGAATGGTTGCTAAGCAAGTGAAGGATTTCCTTACTATAGTGTGTGACTTTATTATTAGTATTGTTATTTTTTTATATGAGAGTTATTTGGATAGTGAAATTAGGCTATATGGAGGAACTATGGGTAATGAATCTTTGAGTTTGTTTATTTTATATAATTCATGTCTTTGGATAATATAGAAGGAGATTTTTTTTTCTGTCAACTTTTTTGGTTTCCTTGTTTTTTTTATGAAAGAATCTCAATTTTTATTATATGTATAAAAAATGCATAAACTAGGAAGGACCTATATTTTGGAAGATTGACTAGAGGAAATCATTTTTGTATATGACCAAGGCATCTTCGAAAGATGATAGATGAAAATGGAGAGTTATTTTGCCTCCCCTATTATAACATGTTATCTTATAGTAAGCCATCCTGGGCTAGTGGCACTTTTCCATGAAATGTATCTCTTTTATGACACACTAGTTGTTCATGGTTATTCAAAATTTAAAGGGTTTAAGGTGAACCTTTGGCATGTCTATGTTAGTGAGTGACTAACCCAGAAGTTAGTCATCTAACACTTCTCACTATAGTTAAGGATCCAATAGATAATATAGAAAATACACATAGGGAAACTTCCATATGCTCATTTTTTTAAAAGTTGGAAGCTCAATCCACTGTGTTTTGTTCAAAATTGATAAACCCATTTTCCTCTATTAGTGAGCCAAAGTATCATATCAATACTACCCAAAATATATCTCCTTGGATATCTAAAAAGTTGTATGAAAAGAGAGGCGTAATATCCAAGTACACATTAAGGTTGGTTCAATTGTTGAAGGGCAGTGACAACTTCTTTCTTCGTGTCCATTTGCAAAGCAAATACCAAACCTATCATCCCTGCACTTTGTATGGTGCTTAGGCATCTTGCTTGATTGTGCTTGATGCTGGGACAAGATTCTCCTTTTGTAGTAAAATTACATGATTGTCAAGTCTAAAATAGGCATTGCAAATCGTATATTGTTTATAATTTCATAATGTACATTCTCCTTAACGACGAGTAACACTTATCTTATTCAAGGTCTTCTTTATACCAAGCTTGATTGCCTAAATGTCGTTAAATACAATCACAACATTTCCATGTATAGTATGTGTACAAACACTTATGCTTCCAAAAGCTTTATCAAGAAGAATTTGTTATATATTAGTGTCATCCATGAAATTATGGAAACGTTATAGATTTCATAAGTTGTTCTACGTGCTCACTTTTTAGTGAAAATTGTTAATATAAGGAACACTCCAATGTCAAAGAATTGTTTATAAAAATAAATGCATCTAGATTTGTTGGTGTGGATGCAATACACAGTTTGTCTCATGGTGATGAGTTATCAGTAAACCATAACTTTTGTAGATAACCAACTTCATGTTAGAGATGACTTATATTGGAACTATATTTAGACATCTCCTTAAAGCTTAAAAAATACCAATGAGTAATTGTATTTTTTAATCTTCTATGGTATTAATTCAAATTTACAACTTGATTCAACATTTTTTTAATAAAGTGGTTAGTTGCACGTGCATTGGAAAAAAAAAACCGATATTTGTACTAAATGTTTAGTCAAATGTTTAAACAAGCATTTCATTTAATAATATAACCAATTTAATGTTCAATATTTTTAGTAGCAAGTTTTAGATAGCAAGTTACATGTCTATCCTCTACAGTTGCACCACACTATGTTTTCAACTTGAGAGAATGGTGTTAAATGAGCATAGATCTAAGAGGAGGCATACCAAGCATGGGTTAAAAAAAACATCTATTTCAATTTCCCCTACATCTTGAGTCACCAATTTATAACATATGTATTAAAATTAGTTCTTCACATATTGGGAATGAGATAATGATGTAGAGGATGGAATAGATGATTTATTAAGTGATACTCATGCCATGAAAGGAATGTTTTTAAATGCACTCTAGTACGACGAGCTATTATTGAAAATTTCCTAAAAGCTTGAAATTTGTTTCCACCACCTCTTTCTTTGGACATGGATTTAGGTATACCCAACTGAAGACAACAATGTTACTATATCAACATACATCCATATTATTTCTAGATCTACCAAGTCCCAAGAAGGATCAAATCGCTCAATGCAAACTTCTTTTTGAGTGAAAAACTTGAAGAAAGGTTTATACCTCAAGAGACTTGATCTCTTTTGACATTTGATAGATTCAAACTTAAGATGAATCTATGTTGGTTATTTATAATACTACTTATATTTTTATATAAATTTCTCTATTTCTAGAAATATTGTTATTTTTAATTCTATTAAAATCCTCACAATGATGATTAACGTCCACTAACACTGATATGGTATATTGAACTTAAAGGTAATAAATTACTCAAAATATATGCTACATACATATGTACATGGCATTTTTCTTCAAACATGATTTATTATTTTATTATTTTAATGTTTTATTTTTTTATGTGGTTCAGAGACCCCAGAGATTGGTGACCACTAGGTCCATGGAATATTATTGACTCTAAGTTCTTGTCGGCTCAACCATGGAGCTTGAACCCAAGAACATCGAAATAATTAAACCCATGAGTTGTCAATAGCAAAGGTGCTTTAAAGAAGGGGACTCGACTAATTGATCTAACCCTCAAGGCTTTTTTTTTCAATGTTGTATGTTTAAAATAACTAAATTTAAATAATCAAATGTTGATAGGGTAAATTGTTAAGACACTCCTTGTCACAGGGACTTCAATGGGGAGCAATACCATACCACATGCGTTCATATTGGGGGATATATATTGAAGAAAACATGACAATTTATATATTGAGCATATAATAGGGGGTAAAGGGTTTTTATATTTTGTGTATAAAAAATAGAGCTCAAAGTTAATGAAAAATATAAAAGGGTATAAAAAATGTTAATGAAAACATGGATGCCTAGAATATCTAGTGAAAGTAGGGGTTTTTTAAATTGGGAAGGTGTAATGGCTTTGTATTGGTAGGGGTTTTTTTAAATTGGGAAGGTGTGTTGGGTTTGTTCTTGGCTTATTTGCCCTTCTAATCTAGTCCTCTAGGGAAATGGGCTCAATGTATTTCTGAGTTACCACCATTGTCCATAATATTTGTGCAGAAATCAATATCCAACCACATTTGGCTCCCAAGGCCTTTGAAAAAAAAAATATTTTTTTTATATCTTAGCCTCCTAGTGATTTTGGAACTGTCATCTTATCGCATCGCACTTAGGGAAGGACCCCTTTCTCGTATTTACCTGTCCACAAAAAAATGAAGTGTATTCGTCTGATATTCTCTATAACACTTTTCTGGATCCAAGAAAGAAACATCCAATAGATTAGGATTGCTTCCAACACTAAATTTACAAGAACTAGCCTTCCTATCCTTGAGATCCATCTATGAAACCACCTCTTCAATATTTTCTCCTCCTTGGCTACTAGTCAAAGTCAATCCTCCTTGGTATACCTATTTGGATTTATATTGAATCCAATATATTTGATACTTTCTTCCAACCTCTTGGATTTAAAAGTTATAGTCTGAGCAAGGAATTGTGTCTCTTCTTCTTCTATATTGTATAGGGAACAAACATATTTCCTGATGTATACACCCATCCATGTAGCCTTTACAAAGAGAGTAAATATCTCATTCAACTTCTCCATTTCCTTCCTAGATCCATTGCAAAATATTAGTATTCCATTTACAAATAACAAATGCGTGATTTCTAGAAATCTATCCAACTTCACCCCTTGTATCTCTCCTAATCTCTTGCCCTCAACTAACAATCTTCTCATTTCTTCTAGTAGTATCAGGAAAATCATAAGTGAAAGAGAGCATGTCTAGTGGAGCCCTCTCCATGCATGAAAAAATGTAGAGGCCAAACCATTGATTGACATTGCAAAAGAGAGTATTTGTATGCATCTCATAATCTGGGATGTAATGTCTGGTCTGAACTCCACCTATATATGGATGAGCCTAATATAGAGTCAGATGACCCTCTCATATGCCTTAGACAAGTCAATTTTGATGACTCCTCCTTTAAGGTTCAAGGTATTTATGATGTGCATGCCTTCCTTGACCACTCTAATTTCCTTGTGAATTTGTCTTACTTCTAAAAACCAAAATATCTTTTTAGAGATTGAATTTTAGAGAAAGGGCTTGAGCCAAAGGGA